>JADRCD010097193.1:0-13002 GCA_019843815.1 Montemys delectorum | reverse complement strand
GCAAAAAACCCAGAATAGGGAAAACAATTCTTAACAATAAAAGAATGGCCAGGCGTGGTGGCGCATGCCTTTAATCCCAGCACTTGGGAGGCAGAGGCAGGAAGACCTCTGAGTTCGAGGCCAGCCTGGTCTACAGAGTAAGTTCCAGGACAGCCAGGGCTACACAGAGAAACCCTGCCTCGAAAAACCAAAAAAGAAAAAGAAAAAAAATGTTAACAGTGGAAGGGTATTTTGCATAGTGGTATAATACTGCTCCTAGAAGTCACTGCATATCAAACAAAAATCACAGTGCCAGGTATGGGATTTACTGATTGTTGGCCAAAGAGGCCTCAGAGACTCCGACAAGAATACAAGCTATTACCATTCCACTTGGTTGCCTACCAGAACTAGATGACAAGATCTTATTGCTAAACATCTTGGTTACCAGACATACAGAAAGCAAGCTGCAATTGAGCTGAATGGTTTTTTCTCCCTAATAGGATAGATTTCATAGTGCTTGATCCTGTTATACTGGCTGTGAGGGCAGTAAAGGCATAAATGGTCTTACCAGCTTTGGAATCTGTATGCTACAATGTAAATTGGCCAGTCAAGATGTGTCCACTGGTACAATAGGAGTACAATTGTTATAAGATAAAATAAGTGCTCCTGGGCTGGATTTGAAGCCCACTCCATAGGCCAGAACACAAGTCTAGTACTGTAAACCCTGTCAAAAAGCTATGGCTGGGAAGGTCCTAAGTCCTGGGACAGGGCTTACTACTGTTTGTTTAAAATTAACATGGCACTAAACTGAAGTCTATGTGTGTTTATACTTATAGATGATACCCCCAGCTTTGATCAGAGACATTTTTCTTCACAGAGAATGATAGAAAAGATGATTCAAATTAATGATGGGAGTATTCAAAAACAGGATATTCATTTATGCCGACCCCTCTAAGGCACAAACAACACTGGAAAAGAGAGTATGGAAAGAAGGCCAGAGCAAGATAACAGGGAGGAGGGCTGCAAATGCTACCTCCAGGACATGATAAAACCATGGCAAAAATGATCTCACAACAGCTACAGCTGTTTGCACTGAGCTTGCACAAGACCAGGGACTGTCAATAGCCAATCATGGATCAGAGGAGGGCTTAGAGGACCCTACCTCTTTGTGGTGGTTTGAATGAGTATGGCCCCTACAAGTTCCTATATAAGTCGCTTCCACAGGTTGGTGGAACTATACGGGAAGGATTAGGTCGTATGGCATTGTTAGAACAATTATCAGCCCTTAGGTACTACCCAAGTGTCATGCTTGCCTACTTACTATCATGTTCTTTGCCATGATGGCTATGAACTCTAACTCTCTGAAACTGTATACCCCAAATAATTTCTTTCTTCTGTAAGTTGTCTTGGTCATGGTAATTTGTCACAGCAAAAGAAAAGTAACTAAGACACCGTCCCAGCTGAACTACTGGCAGCTGATAGGTTCTGGGGAAGAGACAATTTTCAGTTGTCTGCTAAATGACATGAACCCATGAGGCTCCAATGGACAGTTACAAGGCTGTGGCCACAGAGATAATCTTGGTTAAAAATCAACACACATATATGCACACACACAAAACCAACCAAACAAAACAAAGGTATGTGAGAAAGGAGATACATGGGAAAGAAGATGGCAGAGGTAGGAGGGAGCTAAGAGAGAGTGAAGAAAAGAATGTATTACATAATGTATGAAACTGTCAAAGAACAAATTAATCAATTAAAATGCTTTATTTAAAAACTGAAGTAGAGTCCAGAAGAATATGCCTAAGTAAAAGAATATTAGACAATAAAAAGTAGTAGCCTGGCAGTGGTGGCACGCACCTTTAATCCCAGCACTTGGGAGGCAGAGGCAGGTGGATTTCTGAGTTCGAGGCCAGCCTGGTCTACAGACTGAGTTCCAGGACACCTTGTCTTGAAAAAAAACAAACAAAAACAAAACAAAACAACAACAACAACAACAACAAAAAGTAGTACGCACCAAGCTTTTGGCATCAACTTGTAGTAATCCTCCTGCCTCTGCATTCCACATGCTGAAATTATATTTACATGCCATAATGCTAAGTTTTGATACTGATTTTTCAAAGGCCAGTATACTTGGATGACATCTAAAGTGTCAGAATAACCATGAAAGGCAACAGAAAAACATTCAGAGACCCATATTGGTCTGGCCTCTTAACTACAAAATTGTTATAGGTCATTCAGGGCCTTTACTTAAATGTTCATTTTAAAGATTAACTACACAATAAAAATGTTAAAATACAAAGTTCAAAGAGCTGTGCTGTATTACAGTTTTCTCTGAGGTCAAGATATTCTATCCTTTCAGGGAAGTTCCTTGAGCAGGAAGTAAACAATACATGATTGTTTCAGGAAGTCCCTGAAACTGACCAGATTCACCAGGCCTCTTTCTGCTAGAGTAAACACTAAGTCCCTCTCAGATGGAAGAGAGATAGGTTGCAAAAAGGACTCTTAGAAGGGAGCTGAGCCTCTATGACTCAGACAAGGAAAGCCTCAAAGACTCTCAGAGAAGAGCTTCAAAGAAGATTCTGAGGCCATATCAGCTAACTGGACTGCAGCAACCTACCTGCCTGAAGATTCTCACCAACTTAGACATCTGAAAAAGTATTCTCCATCCTGTTGACCTACCTGCAGACTGTGCAGTGCTCCATGTTCCCAGCTTTCTGAGCTGTCACCCATGCTGGGTAGGTTTTGGTGATGCAGCTATATTTGAGAGTCATTTCCGATCCCATAACCCCAATAAAATTCACTGGCTCCTTAAGTGAAACTTTAGGGTATCTGTATTTTGTTCTGTCATAGGTTCCTTATCTGGGGTGGGTAGGGTGTGTGGGTGGTGTGTGGGTTTTGGGTATGTGTGTGTGTGTGTGTGTGTGTGTACATGCCTGTGTGTGTATGTGTGTGTATACACTGTCTCCAAAGGAAAAGTTTTGTTATACAACAAACTGGAATATTCAAATTGTTTCAGGTAAAATAGCAAAAAAAATTTAAGCTTAAATAGTTTTATTATTCTATCAACATTACTCTTGAAGTTTTCATTCAACTATCATACAATAAGATCATTTTTCAAATCTATGTTGTTTCTTAAACTAGATGAAAAACCCAATTATCCAGCAAACATTTAAAGTTATTCAATATTTTTAAAAGTATTGTCAAACTAACCTTTTTTTTCCTCAGAAGTCTATTTCTGAATTTATTGGTAATAAATCCTCTTGGTCCAGCAAACCGTAAACGCTGATATTTAGCCTGAATATACAAGCTCTTCTGTACCAGGTGTGATTTATAATGGGGCTGGAATCTGCCACCCAAAAAGTTCTGTAAAGGATCCAAAGAAAATCAAATGTTAAAAATATAGTTTCCAAATCTATTGTATAACAGGCAGGAGAACAATATTCACAACAGCCCTTGATTCTAGGCACCATGTGCATTTTAAAAAGGTATTAACACCTGCACTAAAGTATATTTCTCTTGTATTATTTTTTTAAATTTTGCTATATAGAAAATAGTTCTTTTTTTTTAAGATTTATTTATTTAGTATATGTAAGTACACTGTAGCTGTCTTTGAACACTCCAGAAGGGTGTCAGATCTCATTACAGATGGTTGTGAGCCACCATGTGGTTGCTGGGATTTGAACTCAGAACCTTTGGAAGAACAGTCAGTGCTCTTAACCACTGAGCCATCTCTCCAGCCCCGAAAATAGTTCTTTATAATTGCTAATAATGGAGCTAGGAAGATCACTCAGTCAGTAAAGTGCCTGCTAAGCAAGAATAAGGACCTGAATTTAGATTTCTACTCCCTGACTATACCAATGATAGCTGTTGGGATAAGCAGACCCTTGGAGTTTATTGGCAAGCCAGCCAGCCTATCCAAATTGTTGAGCTCCTGGTTCAATGAAACACTGTCTCAAAAAACAAGGTGAATTTAGTTGTATTCTTCTACATGTTGATGCTTAAGTTTCCCAGAACCATTTGTTGGAACATCCTATTTTTCTCCAGTATTTATTTTTGGTATCTTAATAAAAATTCAGGTAGCATGAACTTATATCCAGGTCCTCTTTCCATTGATCTATGTCTTTTTTTTTTTTTTACAAGTATCATGCTTTTTTTATTACTATTTTCAGGCTCTGTAATATAGCCTGAAATCATATATATTGATACCTCCTGCACTATTCTTATTGTTCATAATTGTTCTGGTTATCCTTAGGTCTTTTGTGCCTCTAGATACATTTTAAGATTGTTTTTTCCACATTTATGCAGAATGTCCCTAGAATCTGTAGATTGCCTTTGGAAGGACTGCCAGTTTTACAGTACTGAACCTGATCCATGAGCATATGAGCTCTTTCCATCCTCTCGTATCTTCCTCACCTTTTTCCTTCATTGTCTTAATGTTTTCACAGTGAAGTCTTCTGTTTCCTTGGTTAAGTTTATTGTCAGGTATTTTTTGTGTGGTTGCTCTGAATCAGATTCACTGATTTCTTTTTTCAGTATGCTTGTCATTGGTATATAAGGCAATAACTTATGGCAAATTAGTAACTTTTACAAATTAATTTTATATTCTGCCACCTTACCAAAGTGTTTTCTCAGTTCTGAGAGTTATCCAGGGTCTCTAGTGATATCATTTACAAAAAGAAATACTTTGACTTTTCTTACTTGTATCTCTTTTATTTCACTTTCTTGTCTTATTGTTCTAGCAAAGATTTCAAGCATTATATAGAGTATCAGTAAAGAGTGGACACTCTTGGTTTGTTCTATTCTTAGTGGGAATGCTTTGAGTGTTTTCCATTTAGTATGATGCTGGCTAGATCTGAGACATAATGCCTTTATCATGATGAGGTATACTCCTTTTATCTGAAATCTCTTCATTACTTTTTTTAGATTTATTTATGTTATGTTTGCCAGTATGTATATGCATTACATGTATACAATACACTCAGAGGCCAAAACAGTGCATTGAATTCTCTGTAACTGGAATTATGGATAGTGGTAAACTATAAGGTACTGGAAAACAAACGAGTCCTCTCCAAGATGAATGAGTGATCTTTGCTAAACTATTTATCTAGCAACATACCTCCCCATCCCCATGATTTTTATCATGAAGGGATTTTAGATTTTCCCTAAGACCATTCTAACATCTATTGAGATGATCATGTGCTTTCTATCATTGTATTTATTTATGCACTGAATTACAGTTATTGAACTATCCCAGTATCCCTGGAATGAAAGTAACATGACCATAAGAAGTACATTTTTGACTTAAGACAGAATTCAATATGCAAGTATTGAGAACGTTTATATCTATGTCCATCAGATAAATTGGGCCTTCTTTTTTCCTTCCTTCTTTCCTTCCTTCCTTGGTTGTTATTGACTTGCCCACTTTGTTATCAGCACAATATCAGCTTTGTACAAAGAGCTTAGAAGCACCCTGGTTCTTTTCTACTTTGTAAAATAATTTGAATGTATTGGTAGTAGTTTTTGAAGGACTAATAGAATTCTTCAATTAAATCATCTGGCACTGGAGAGTTTTGGTTGTGAGAAATTTTATTGTATCAATCTCATTGGTTTGTCTTTTTAACTTATTTATTTCATCATGATCTAAATTCGGTAATTATATGCATCTAGAAATTCATCCATTCCTTTAATAAAATATAAATTTTTAAGGTATGTCCTTATAGTTTTTATTTCATTGATAACTATTATCATATCTCACTTTTCATAACTAGTTTTATTAATCTGAGCATTCTCTTCCTTTGAGCTAATCTGGTTAAGGGTTTATCCATTTTGTTTATTTTTTCAAAGAAACAAATTCTTTGTTTCATTGATTCTTTGCATTTTTTGTTTGGTTTTGTTTCATTATTTCCACCCTGATCTTAGTTACTTCTTCTTTTCTACTACTATGTTAAGTTTGCTCTGTTTTCCCTCCAAGGCCTTAAGATGCATTATTTGCGATCTCTCAATTTTTTTGATACAGGCATTTAGCCCTATACTATATCTCACCCTGTATAAAAGTCAACTCCAATGGATTACAAACCTTATAAACCCGGAACTCTGAATCTGCTCAATAAAATAGTAAAGATTATACTTTAACATATAGCCATAAGGATTTTCAACATATAGGTATACAGGTTTTCTAAATAGAACTCCAATAGTACAGGAAATAAGGCCAACAATTGATAAATAGAATCTCATGGAACTAAAAAAGCTTCTATATAGCATGAGAAACCATTAACTGAATGAAGAGGCTGCACACAGAATGAGAGAAAATATCTGTCAGCTACATATCTGATACAGGGTTATTAACTAGAATATATAAGGGTCTCAAAAATCAAAACTCCATGAAAACAAACATCCCAAATGGGCTAAGGGACTGAACAGAGACTTCTCAAAAGAAGAAACAGGGGGCTGGAGAGATGGCTCAGCAGTTAAGAGCTCTGACTGCTCTTCCAGAGGTCCTGAGTTCAATTCCCAGCAACCACATGGTGGCTCACAGCCATCTGTAATGGGATCTGATGTCCTCTTCTGGTGTGTCTGAAGACAGCTACAGTGTGCTCATATACATAAATAATAAAATAAAAAATAAAAAAAATTAAAAAAAGAAGAAACAGGAATGGCTAGAAAACACTTTAAAAACTGGTCAACATACTTAATCATCAGTGAAATGTAATTTAAAACTATTTTAAGGACTAGAAAGATGGATTAAGAGTTAAGAGCATTGGCTGTTCTTTCAGAAGACATGAGTTTGATTCCCAGCATCCATACAACAGCTCACAACTGTCTATAACTCTAATTCCAGGGAATTTGACACCATCTTCTGGCTTCCATAAGCACTTGATGCACATGGTCTATTGACATACATGCAGGAAAAGTGTCCAGACACATAAAAATTTTTAAAAATGCTATTTTTAAGACTTTACCTCACTCCACTGAGATAGGCCATCAATCAAAGATACAAAGGACAACAAATACTAGTATGGTTGTAGGTAAAGAGAACCACTAGTGGACATGTAAATTGGTATATCAGTCTAGATTTTTCTAAAAAAATTTAGAAACAGACTACCATATGACCTAAGTCATACCACTCCAAAAAAATCATTATTCACTACAGAAACATCTGCACACCCATTATCATAGTAGCTCTATTCATAATAGCTAGGAAACAGAACCAGCCTAGATAGCCATTAACTGATGAATGGATAATGAAAATGTGGTATGAACAAACAATGGCATTTTATTTAGCTATGAAGAAGGTGAAAATATGGGATATGCAGGGAAATGGATGAAACTAGAAAAGTATATTCAAGGTAAACCAGAGCCAGAAAGACTAACAGCACATAATCTCTCTTATGTGCAGATCCTGGCCTCAACTCTTTAGTTTTAGGTGTTTAACTTGGAATACCTATGGAATCCAGGAAACCAGAAAGTAGACAGTGGGCAATGTTGCCTTAAGGGAACAGAGACAGCAGAACACAGGAAAAATGAGAGCGGAGAGGGGGAATACTAGGAATAAATTTCAAACAGGGAGGGGGTGAGAATTGAGGTGGTAGGGAAAACGAGAGTATGAAAAAGCCACCTGAACACCTACCATGTGGTAACCCAATTAACATATATAAGACAGAGTTTGAAGACAGATACTTCACAAGGCTGAACAATGCCAGTCCTAGAAGTAATAGTTCTGTGTTCGCAGTGACAAGGTCCAGATGCTGGTCAGTGAGCTTTTTATACTTTTTATTCCATTTTGGAGTCCTATAGTTAAGAGGCTAGATTTTCAAAGACAACTTGAAATTTTTACACTTAAAGGACTTTTAAACTTGAGTGTATTTTACATTGTGCTATTAACATGAGATCTTAAAGATAAGAAAGAGGAAAGATTGTAGTTTGATAGTGATTGATGTGTTTGTGTGAAGAGTTGACAAAGGGTCAAATGTGTACTGGTGGGTTTTTTTGTCTACCTGGCACAGACTGAGGTCATCTGAAAAGATGGAACCTTAATTGAAGAACTATATCCATCAGATGAGACTATGGCAAGTCAGTGGGAATTTTCTTAATTAAAGTTTGATGTGGGAGGGTCTATCTCACTGTACAATGCCATCCCTGGGCAGGTGGTCCTATACTGTTTAAGAAAGCAAGCTCAGAAAGCTATGGAAAGCAAGTCAGTAAGTGAGATTCCTCCTTTGTCTGTTTTAGTTCCTGCCTCCAAGGTTCCTATTTTGGCTGCCCTCAATGACTGTAACCTGTAAACCTTCTTTCCTCCCCAAAAGTGATTTCGGTCAGTGCTTCTTCAGAGCAAGAGAAAAGCAAGTTAGGTAAGGGTCACTAAACAAAACACCTAGTGCCAGATGTAGGATACTCCCATAATTGTTGAGGCTCCATCAGGAATGTTCCAGAGACCCCAAAATAATACAGAGCTATTACCATTCTTCTTGATTGTCTATAGAAGTAGTTGATAAAGCCTCATTGCTGAAGACTTCATGTATCTTGGGTGCAAGATACAGAGAAAGCAAGGTGGAACTGAGCTGAGTGCTTCCTGCTGGATAGTTTTCACATCGCTAGATGGTACTATTGAGGCTGCTGGGGGAATAAGGCAATCATGAACTAGCACATCTACTAGTGAGCTACAGGTGGGAAAGGGGACCTTAAGGTTCTATCACACACCGTATAACTACTGAAATTAACAGATTCTGGAAACAGGGGAGGCATAATATCTAGATGTATTGCCACTGATGAACCCACCAAGTTCTAATGAACATTTTCAAACCCAAGAACACATATACAAACCTAGTTAAACCCTGTGGAACACAAGACAAAATGTCATAAAAGTAGGGGGGAAGACAGGTGGGAGAAAAAGAGGACATGGTAAAGGCAAAAGTAACCAGAATGTATTTTAACACATGTATGAAGTTGTCAAAGAAAAAATTATCAATAAAAGAAAAGGAAGGTGGAGAACAACTGAGGAAGACATCCAAGGTCAATCTCTGGTCTCCACATATATGTACACATACATGGTTTATCTTCATAAGCAAACACATACACACGGAAAGAAGATAAAAAGAACTTGAAATGAATTCTTGACATGCATCACATTGAAAAAAATCTTCAAATGTTCTAAGTAGCTACATTTATTTTTCTAATTCACACTGACTATATCAAGTATCAGTTCTTTCATCTTTTCTTACCATGAAATAGCAAATATTAATTGTATGAATGAAGAAAACTAGATTCTGTCCTATAGGATGCATAAAAGGACTGTACATATTTATGGTTTTGATCTTGTCATTTTATGCTGGAGGTAGGAGAAAGGAGGAATCTTTTGTCAGACATAAACAAATCTTATGTACACCTTTTGAAACAATTCTATAAACCTTCCTCATTCACTTCTCCCATACACTTTTTGTGGTTAGTTGCATTTTCAAGCAACCACCTAGAACAGTTTGAGAAGTGACCCAGCCCACGTGTTTATAGATGGAATCTACCTCTGCTCTACTAAGTCTTAAATCCTTTGTAATTTCTAGAAGCAACTGATTATTTGAAAACAGGGTTCTACTAGTAAAAATGAAATTCAAAGTCAAATCCTGATGAAACATGTCAGTGTTAAACCGATAACTATTAAATATAAATTCTAGAAGTATTTACAGAAACTAGAAACACTAGTTCATAATTATTTAAAAGATTACAAAAATAATTTTTAATGTACTGACACACCATTATTTCCAATATATAAGCCCATAGTCAGACATAAACAAAAAACAACACTCAATACCTTAAAAGATCCTTTCGAGCCTCTTCTGTTTTGATGATTTTCCTCAACTCTAAATATCTTCTGAGTAATGGCATCTTTTCTCTGCATAGTATAGTTCTGAACAAAAAGTATTAATATGGGTTAATAGACCTTAAGGGTTACTTTAAAAACTAGTCACACCATTTAAGACATATTTTTGAAGATTAAGACCCCAAACCAGGGAGCATGGAGCTTACATACTTCTTCTCTCATATGACCCATGCTAGTTTGTGAGGGGCCCGTTTCATTCACGCCTGTGAGAAGTGTAAAAAAAAAAAAAAAAAAAAAAACACTCTGTATAACACCATGGTTGACTTTTAGAAAGTGGACTATAAAGCTAGCATTTACTCATGTATGCATCTTGGAAAGAAACCCATTGCCAGCAGGACTTGGTAAAGGGTTCCTACTGCCCAAGAAAAACATCTACTTTCCACACTGCCAGTAGGCATGTTAGCCCAACACATCGACTTTAACTGATCAAAGGTAATATTCTTACAATAGCTTGGGAAGGTCCAAAAAGAAAAAAATAGCTATATTAGCACTCTAACTACAGAGAACCCAAATCCTCTAGAAGAAACAATTAAGATGGTACTCATTCTCCAGTTTCCTATTTCTAAAACCAACAATCTTATTACCTTCTACTTAATCCATTTCTGTGGAGTCTGGCCAGAGGGAAGATTGTACTAGGCAGCTGCTGACATGGCTCCTAATTATCTCCATCAATGATCCTTCTCTTTGATTGTGGGTATGATCTAGTAGCTTGCTTCTTGTAATAACCATATGGTAAAGTAATGGGATATTACTTCTAGAATTAGGTAACAAACTAACTTTGGCTTCCATCACTTAGTCATCACTTACAGAAGAGCTGTCGGCTGGCTATTATATCATGATCCATTCTATAAGCAAATCTTTAAAATAGAGCAATTAGTGGTTTGGTGGGCAGTGAGGACATGGAATAATTAAACAGGCATGAGAACCTTTACTGGGTAATGACAATATCCTATTCAGACATGGTGCCACACGCCTGAAATCTCAGCACATAGAAGGTGAAGGCAGGAGGGCTGCAAATTTGAGGCTAGCCTGGGATATATGGTGAGTTCCCCTGCTTAGCCTAAACAACAAAGTGAAATCCTGTCTCAAGTCTAACAACTGGACTATGGTGATGACTACAACACATCTTGGAGAATTACTAAAACTCACCAAATTATATACCTGAAATGAGTGAACTTTAAAGTATATGAATTACATTTTAATTAAGTTACCAAAACATATTAAGAAAATTAGTACTATAATAAATTGAACTTCAACTAAATCAAGAGATGAGCTATCTTCTGTCATAAAATCTTTAAGCCTTGATGCTCTTATAACACATAATGAAGTTACAAGCACTTTGAAAAGTATAGATATATTTATAAAGAATATACAAAAATGAAAAACTTGAAACTCCAATCTTACTATGTAAGGTTTCTGAATAAATTTTCTAAAATTTGATTTTATAAAATGTGGAGGCTTTTGAAATCCATCAGCACGAATAGTCTTCACCTTTGAAAAGCTGGAAGACTGATGATTCCTAATAAAAGGAAAAAAGAATCTTGTTACTTTAATCAGTTAAAGAGGAAAAGAATCTTAAGACATACAGCACAACAGTAAAACCTCGCTCTGTCACTACTAAAATGATAAAGGATAGTCATTAAGACTGATATTTTCAACAAATATTCTTTGTACTAGGGGTCTCAATCTAATGTCCAAGGACAGGATTTCTGTCTGATACATGGACGTCTTTCCCTTCAAGTAAAAGCATCACTGCCTAATTCCCAAGATTCTATTTGGGAGAAGTATCAGTGGCTCCTGACCCATCCCATTTATAATAGGGAAGGTAAAACATGGTCACCTCACTGGCAAAGTTGTGGACTCTGATACTGCAAAGGACAAGCTCCCAGCTCCTGACAATGAGAACAAGAGACTCTGACAATTAGGGTCTGCTGAGGAGGAAGATCCTGGAAGTCTCATTTCTACAACCCTTGGCAATTTTTCCCTTGTCATATCCCACACCTCCCCACAATGCTATTAAGATTTTTTCTAGTCTTTTGCAGGCCTTGTTCCATAGTGAGCCAACTACCATGCTTTGGTCCTTTCCATGCATTTTGTATGGGATAAAATTAATATTTCTGATGGTTTCCCATGTCCTTCTTGCCCTAGCTCTTTATGGCTTTACTACTTGCTTTCCTCTAATCTCCCCAACACATATATTGAACTTTAGATAGTTAACTGCATATATATAGTTCCCAGCACATACCATGATCTTTCCTGCTTCCACAACTTTGTACCTGCAATTCCTCCTGTGGTCATTTCCTTCCATTTAGATTAACGTCAAAGTTTGGCTCCATTTGTACCTTGTCCAAAAATTTTCCTAAACTCCTCTGAGGTAGAATAGATAACCCTACTATGATACATACAGCATTTAGAGGTCCTAACCCCTATGTCTATTTGTAGCTACTACTTATACCTCTGTGTACTGCTGTGTTTTAATGGAATATGCTTTGAATCCCACTGTAGTTGCTTTATTTGTGGCCCCAGAACCTGATACAAACTAAGATTTCAGGGTTTATGAAATGTTCAAAAACCTATTGCCCTATCAAAATGTTTGTGATGTGATATTAAGTCCAAACAGCAAGGTACAATTGTAATACTATGCATTGAAGATAATTTCAGTACTTAAAAAGTACACATAGAAGCCTATAAAAAAGATAAAGGTCAAAAAACAGATTAAATATTAAAAGTGATCATTTCTATCTAGCAAAATTACAAATGCCTTAGGTTTTTAAAATCTGCTTTGCAAAACATATCAATTAAAGGAAGAGAGGTTAAGCATCCCTAATACAAAATCTGAAATGTGACATGTTCCAAAATCTAAAGTCTTCTAAGCACAAACATAAAGAAAAATTCTAAAAAATTTTTTAAAATTAAAAAAAGAAAAATTCTGCACCTGATTATACAAGTCAGTTAAAACAGATACATTAAAATATTTTATAAAATTTCCTTCTGTACATAAATAATATAAATGAATTCCATGTTTAGTTATGGGGCCCATCCTCCCAATAGCTCATTTATATATATGAAAGTATTCCAAATAATCTAAAATCTGAATTAACTCTGGTCACAAAAATTTCCAGTGAGTACCACTCAGCCTGTAGTATCTA
>JADRCD010097191.1:0-12945 GCA_019843815.1 Montemys delectorum | reverse complement strand
GTTTTGCTGGGTATAGTAGCCTGGGCTGGCATTTGTGTTCTTGTAGGGTCTGTATGACATCTGCCCAGGATCTTCTTGCTTTCATAGTCTCTGGTGAGAAGTCTGCTGTAATTCTGATAGGCCTGCCTTTATGTTACTTGCCTTTTTTCCCTTACTGCTTTTAAAATTCTTTCTTTGTTTAGTGCATTTGGTGCTTTGATTATTATGTGATGGGAGGAATTTCTTTTCTGGTCCAGTCTATGTGGAGTTCTGTAGGCTGCTTGTATGTTCATGGGCATCTCTTTCTTTAGGTAAGGGAAGTTTTCTTCTACAATTTTGTTGAAGATATTTACTGGCCCATTACATTGGGAGTCTTCACTCTCTTCTATACCTATTATCCTTAGGTTTGATCTTCTCATTGTGTCCTGGATTTTCTGGATGTTTTGGGTTAGGAGTTTTTTGCTTTTTGCATTTTCTTTGACTGTTGTGTCAATGTTTTCTATGGTGTCTTCTGCCCCTGAGATTCTCTCTTCTATTTCTTGTATTCTGTTGGTGATGTTTGCATCTACTACTCCTGATTTCTTTCGTAGGTTTTGTATCTCCAGGGTTGTCTGTCTTTCTGATTTCTTTATTGTTTGTATTTCCATTTTTAGATTCTGGATGGTTTTGCTCATTTCCTTCACCTGTTTGATTGTGTTTTCCTGTAGTTCTTTAAGGAATTTTTGTGTTTCCTTTTGAAGAGCTTCTAGCTGTTTACCTGTGTTCTCCTGTATTTCTTTGAGGGTGCTATTTATGTCTTTCTTAAAGTCCTGTATCATCATCATGAGAAGTGATTTTATATCTGAATCTTGCTTTTCCGATGTGATGGTGTGTCTAGGACTTGCTATGGTGGGAGAAATTGGTTCTGATGATGCCAAGTAATCTTGGTTTGTGTTGTTTATTTTTTTATGCTTGCCCCCCCCCCCCCCCCCCCGCCATCTGGTTATCTCTAGTGCTACCTGGCCTGGCTAAATCTGACTGGAGCCTGTCCTTCCTGTGATCCTGGTTGTATCAGAACTCCTTAGATTCAAGCTGTCTTTGTGATCCTGTGATTCTGGGATCCTGTGACCCTGGGCTTGTTAGGGCACCTGGGAGTGCAGCAGCTTCCTCTGGGTGTTGTGGGACTGGCTGTGGAGCCTGAGCCCAAGGTCTGCTCAGGACACCAGCCCAGAGAGACTGGAAGGAACCTGAGCCACTCTGCTGGAGGAGTTCCTGTGTGCCTGGTCCCAGTTACTCCAGGTGTTGGGACAGATGTTGTGTTCTCCTCACCTCTGATTCTGAGAGTGTCAGAGCACCTGGGAGTGGAGCTTCCTCTGGGTGTTGTGGAACTGGCTGCAGAGCTTGCGCCCAAGGTCTGCTCCAATAATTTAATTTTTATGTTGGAGGTCACAACAGTATGAGGAACTGTGTTAAAGGGTCTCAGTGTTAGGAAGGTTGAGAATCACTGGCCTAGGTTGCTCTGTCCTCTACCTCTGTTCCTTCTCCTGAGGTGCAACTTATATTTATGTGCTATTTATACTACAGCTCAGCAACTTGTAAGAATCCCCAGAAAGCTGGTTAATGGTGGCACAGGCCTGTGACCCCAGCACTCCAGAAGCTGATGCAGGAGGACATTTAATTCAGGGCAAACCTGGGCTACAAATCAAGGTGTCATATCAGAAGTAATTACATATGTGTTTTCTCTGTAGAGCTGAGCATGCATCACCATGGTGACTTGTGGATGATTTCAGGTCTCTCTTAGTCAGGGTTACTATTGCCATGATGAGACACCATGACCAAAGCAACGTGGAGAGGAGAGAGTTTATTTGGCATCTATTTCCATATCTTAGTCAGACACTGAAGGAAACCAGGTCAGGAACTCAAACACTGCTGGAACCTGGAGGCAGGAACTGATGCAGAGGCCGTGGAGGGTGCTGCTTACTGATTTGTTCCTCATTGTTGCATCCCTCCCCCCCCCCCACCCCAGCTCCCTCTCTCTGCCTGGGCTTCACAGAACTGACAGCCTGAAACTGAAACTGGCCACCTGTGGAGCGAAACAATAGCTCACTACACTGAAGCTGTCCTTTGAAGAGAGCTCCACCAAATTGCTGACATTGCTGTCTGTAAACAAACTCAACTGCTTGAGAACCTGGAGTCTAACTATCTAGAGTTGAATTTACCTTATGCATATATTATGCTTGGATATTTCGGTTTCATTTTTGTGCCTGGTTATAAAAACTCACTACACCCTGAGTAAAAGCACGCTTTGATACATTTACTTAGCGTCAGCCTTGTTCTTTGTTCTCGGCCCGTTTGTTCCCACAGGTCTAGCCTAACCTCTACTCCGAAGAAACCCACGGACCCGAGTAGATCTGCTGGCCGGACTCTACACCTCATGGCTTGCACAGTCTGTTTTCTTATAGAACCCAGGACCGCCAGCCTAGGGATGGCCTCACCCACAGTGGGCTGGGCCTCCCACGTCAATCACTCAATAAGAAAATGTCCTACAGGCTTGCCTACAGCCTGATCTTATGGCTGGGTTTTCTCAACTGAGGCTCTCTCCTCCCAGATGACTCTAACCAGGACAAAATCCTTTCTTTCTTTCTTTCTCCTTCTCTCCTGGTGACTGTGAGTCAGCTATGTGTCCTACAGGGCTGCCTGCTCAGATACTTCTTACCAAGGCTTTAGATGCTATGTGACCTGCTGTCTTTCCTGTCACTCCTGAGTATAATGATGCAGGTGGCATCAGGTGTCAGGATTTCCTGCTAGATGGGATTGCTGCTCATGGGTATAGCCCCTGCCTACAATCCCCCAGTGAGAGGGGTTGGGGAGTGGATTGGGTGGAACCCCTGTCTAGAATACCCCAGTGAGAGGGGTTGGGGAGTGGATTGGGTGAACCCCTGCCTTGAATCCCCCAGTGAGAGTCTGGGAGAGTGTCTGAATGATTACCTAGAATGCATGAAGCTCTGGGTTATTTTTCTGGTACCACAGAAAAAAATGTGTATAAGCAGTATAAGAAAACAGACAGCCGGGCGGTGGTGGTGCACGCGCACGCGTTTAATCCCAGCACTTGGGAGGCAGAGGCAGGTGGATTTCTGAGTTCGAAGCCAGCCTGGTCTACAGAGTGAGTTCCAGGACAGCCAGGGCTACACAGAGGAGAAACCTTGTCTCAAAAAAAAAAAAAAAAAAAAAAAAAACCAAACAAACCAAACCAAACCAACCAACCAAAAAACCAACAAAACCCCAAGAGAGAGAGAGAGAGAGAGAGAGAGAGAGAAAGAAAACAGGCAAAAAAATTCTTTTATGGAGAGTAGGGAAGCAGAGAGGAGTTGGTTTCAAGGAAGGGTTAGGCAATTCGTAGTCAGCCAAGCTCAGGATAGTTTATCTTGATGTTATATGTCAGCCTATTGCCACGGTGAGATATGTCAGTGTGTAGGGTTCTGAGAAAGTTGATTCATGTGTGGTTGTGCTTTTGTGTGTGTGTGTGATTGAGATGCAATTATTTGTTGTTGAAATATTTAATCCCAATCTTTGGTATTTCTATCCTGCCTTTGACCATTTAAAATTTCACCCAATTAAAAGACACACACAACTTTCATACTTGCAGTGAGCCTTAATCAGCCCTAGAGCTGGGCAGAGATCTACCCTCTATGCTATTATGTCTATTTCGCAGCCGATAATCCCATCATATAATCTGCCATACTTTGTCTGGGCTGCTTCAATTAGCCAACCCACATGGCCATTATTTTAAGATTCTTGTTGTTTTGTTTTGTTTTTTTTCGAGACAGGGTTTCTCTGTGTAGCCCTGGCTGTCCTGTAACTCACTTTGTAGACCAGCCTGGTCTTGAACTCAGAGATCCGCCTGCCTCTGCCTCCCAAGTGCTGGGATTAAAGGCATGTGCCACCCCCGCCTGGCCATTTTAAGATTCTTATCCTACGGTGGCTTCTCCTCCTCTGTCCTTGTTGTCCCTTTGTGGTTCTCTTTCAACACCACGCCCAGGGACCCTAAACCCTGCCTATGTCTTTTCAGCTATTAGCTATTAGCTTCTTTATTCACCAATCAGGGATAACTTGAAGGGCAAGGTCACATAGTACCACCTGGGTCTACAGGTGGTCATGGGGAACAATCAGTACTTAACCTAGCAAAAAAGACCAAACCTTTAACATTTATTTGTGTTTTAAGGGAATTGGGAGATCTGGATAAGATTTTTGTATGGGTCAAACGTGGCATACCTTCCTGATTCTCAGGGAAGTCATGTAGGAAAAAACGGTTTTCTAGAACACATTGTGAAAGAATTATTTGAGGGATAGTTCTGATAACTCATTCTGGATGGAAAGGTAAAGAATTGTAGGAGGAAAAGGGAAGGTCCTGCTGAGACAAGGAAGGCTTTTTCTGCTATGAACAAATCTGAAAAGTCAGAAGAAAAATCCCAGAAATGGTGGTAAAGTTGTCGGCAATTTTGGAGTACAGAGATCAAAATGATGCCTTGGTGGGGGACACAGTGCTTCCTGTGTGGCTTTTAAAAAATTACATGTATGCACATGTGTAACTACAGCCATTTGACATTTGTCAAAGATGCAAAACAAAATAAACAAATACAATGGAGAAAAGAAAGCATCTTCAACAAATGGTGCTGAGAAAACTGGATGCCCACATGCAGAAGAATGAGACTAGACCCGCATCTGTCTCCTTGCATGAAAACCAACACCAAGTCAGAAACCTCAGTGTGAAACCTGGAACACCGCAATAGCTAGTAGTGAGCAAAGGCAGTACCTGCTGTACATGATACAGGTGCAGAGAAGACCTTACTGAACAGACTGCATTTGCCAAAGAATTAACAATTGATAAGTGAGGCATCATATCTAAAAAGCTTTGGCACAGCTAAAGGGATCAACTGGGTGAAGGAGTGGGAGAGTCTTTGTTAGCATCCAAAGCCTGTGGCGACTCATGGGCGGGTCTCAGAGACCTGTTTGGGTTTTGGTGGCGTGGAGACAGGCCTGCGGCAAAAGGGAGGCAGTTCATTAGCTGTACCTAAGGTCCTGGTGTCATCTGGGGGAGGTTGTGTAGATTTCATGGCTAAGAGAAGTTGGGTTGGGGAACAAGAAGAGCATAAGGAGGGATTAGAATGGAGATAGATGAATGCTTGAACGTAGGGGACCTCCTTCCACTTACCAGCTCGCTGGCAGTATGTATTAAGATCCCTTAAAATAGCTGGATCTAGGGTGCCATTCAGTGGCCATTTTGAATTTCCATCTAGTTGATATTTAATCCAGATCTTATTGCAGAGATATATTAATTTTGATGCCTTTAAGTCAGGCGTTAACTTTAGAGATTTGAGATTGTCCAGAATACATCCCAGTGGGGTGCCTGGAGGTACGGTGGAAGACATTCCAGTACCCATTGGTGGGTGCTTGGTTATTCCTACCAGCGTCCTGAGAACAATCCAAGCACCAAAGAGTTAACGGCCAAAGCTAGGGGCTCAGGGCGTCACGAGAACCCCTAGTGGCCGCTGTCGGAAAACAACCCACCCCGAAAAGAGATTGGGAACAGGGTTGCCTCCGTGGGGAGGGACAACAAATGGCAGAAATCCTAAGGCATATGTCAATTGGGAGACGACTGTAACCCTCATGGTTCCCAGAGAAGGCTGGCCAGACCTTATCTAGGAAGCCTGGAGGTCCTCCCCTTGACTGATCCTATTAATTAATATGCCGGTGTCTGTGCAAGAATTATAGTGGACTGGTAAATGGAAAACATGGAACTGAATGGGTAGGTGTGGGCCTGAGCAGAGGCTAGCCCCACCTGATACACCAGGCAGGGCATAGCTCAATGTGGTTGAAGTTCGTACATCATGCGTAGTAGCAGCAGCGGCGGGAGCAGGCTCAGGGTCCCTTGGCTGGTGGTGTTGGCTTCAGAGAGCAGCAGCAGCAGCAGCGGAATGGCCCGCGGCCTCGGCGCTGCATCTTGGAGTCGGCAGAGCAGCGCCGCTGGGGGGGAGGGGGCGCGCAAACTCTCTTACTGAAGGCAGCCCCAGTTGCCGCCAATCTACGTGGCCCGCCGCCCCACTGCAGGGCAGCTGAGCGATGGTGTCTGACACAACCGCCAATGATGTGTTCCGAGCGGCGTTTGTGTCAGAAAGTACCACACACTAGGCCCAAACGTTTCCATGTGTAAGAGGTTTAATTGAGAGGGAGAGAGGGGGCAGTAGTGAGGAAAGAGAGGAGGGAGAGAGAGAGATGGAGGAATGTTCCGTGTGTGTGTGTGTGTGTGTGTGTGTGTGTGTGTGTGTGTGTGTATACACACTCAGTTTCTCCCCCTCACCAGGATGTTCCAGAGCCTGCTAGCCCTGCCTCTCCAGATCCTTCCCCTTCTTCTGTGCCAGCTGTGGGCCACTCCAAACGCCCCACATTGGGAGCTACTTTCACTCCTCCTGTCACTTGCTCTAAGACTACTGCAAAACCTCCAAGTTCTTCCTCCCCAGAGACATCTGACCCACCAATGGTCCTATCTCTAAGAGAAGTTGCTGGAGCAGATGGCCTTGTCAGAGTACATGTTTCTTTCTTGCTTAGTGAATTTTCCCAAATAGAAAACAGGCTGGGATCTTATACTTCTAATCCTTCCAAGTTTATCAAAGAGTTCCAGTATGTCTCTCAATCTTACAACTTGACTTTCCATGATGTTCATATGATTCTTACTAAGATTCTTACTTCCTAAGGAACACAGACGAGTCTGGGAAGAGGCAAGAGTGCATGCAGATGGAATTCACCAAACAGGTGGCACATACCTAATTGGCTCTGAGACAGTGCAGGACTAGGATCCCTGGTGGAATTACAATTCTGCAGGTGGTATTTTAGCCAGGGACAGGTTCATTACATGCCTTCTGACTGGTCTTAGAAAAGCGGCCTTAAAGCCAGTAAATTTTGAAAAACTCCAAGAGGTTGTCCAGGACAAGCAGGAGAATCCATCTCAATTTTTGAAATGCCTTACTAAGGCCTTATTACAGCATACCAATCTGGACCCTGAAAGCTCAGAAGGTAAACAACTTCTTTTTTTTTTTTTTTATAATATCTAAAATGTGATTTATTTTGTGGACTGCAATACGTTCTCAGAACATTTGCTGTAACTCAGGTAGAAATAGGCAAGTATTCTTCACATTAGTCTGTAGTCCAAAAAGGTATTTCAACTAAAATATGTCAATTCTCCTCACATCTGCAGTGGCTTAGAGATGGTCAGTGTTTGTTTCTGCAGCTTCTTCAGACTGAGGTACAGTGCTCAACGCTTTAGAGGGTTAGGCAAATTCATTTCCTTTTTGTTCAACAATGCCTCATCTCCACTATGTAAAACCTGGTTTCCAGTCCCACTATCCAATGTCTGCCTTACATTAGGTCTTACTTCAGGACTATTACACAAAGTGATTATATTATAAAAGGCCTCCAGATCACTCTGTCCAAATGTTACAGATGGTTTCAGTGATGATCCAGGAGCAAGGGAATTTCCTCCAACGATTCTCAGGTTGACAAATTTGATTTTCCAAGTATTTTCCACAAAAGGGCTACGGATAAGTCCAAAAATTTGTTCAAATATGCCCAAACATGAATTTCCTTGGTGGACAGTCCCTGCAACACCAACCATAACTAATCCGTGAGGAGAAGACGCACATTTTAGTCCTTGAGAATCAAGGTTGGGACCGAGAAAAAGAAATTCCTCTTTCACTAATGACAATAAGCGAAGGCTCACAATTTCTGCTCCTTGGTAGTCTGTCATGTTTTGTTCTGAGGTGTTATAATAAAACCTAAGCTTGACATCATGCCAGAAGTGCTGTGGGCCCCATTCATCTTGAGGTGGTCCCAGGAAAGGATTCTGAGAATTAAGAAGTTCAAAGAACCAGTGACAGAATTCTTCTCCTAAGCGACGGAAATCAACGTTTTCAGCTTCTTGACCTTCCTTTGCCTGCTGCTCAAAGAGCTGGATGTCCTCCGACTTTGTAACTGGCTCTGCTGCTCCCTTCAGTTTTGGTGACTTTACTTCCCAGTAACCTTTTGCATACTGAATAAGACTGTGTTTTTCAGTAGTTGGAGGGACAACCACCCCTTGTGTTGCCAAATATTTAAATATGACTTCTCGGTGAACTTTTTTGCACCTCAGAAGTTCTTCTACGCTTTGGCTATAAACTAATATTGCACGAATAGCATCTTGGCGGTCCACGGGCTGCACAGGCGGTTGGTGACGGTGTCGAAAAGGGCCATGATCTCGTCATTGTCTAGCATGCCGAGTAGGTTTCGGCAGCCCTCCGACTCCGAGTGGCTGAGCCCCGACATCTCGCCCCCGGGGATGGGGTCAGAGGACTCCGCCACCAGTGTTGCCCTCACGGCCCGCGGGCTGGCCGGCGCCTTGGCAACAGACACCGGAAGTACCTTTTCCAGCCAGTAAACAACTTCTGATGACCTACTTCTTTTCCCAGAGCTACCCCGACATAAGAGCTAAACTTAAAAAACTGGAGAGGGGACCCCTAACTCCATAGGCATAAGTCTTAGCACTGGCCTTCAAGGTGTACCATGGGAGAGATGATAAAGTCCCCAAACAAAAATATCATATGCTGGCAAAGGCTGTCCAACCAGCTCCAGCCACTACCCAGGGCTCATGGTCTCCTAAGACACAAAGGCCACCAGGCACCTGCTTCAAGTGTGGTCAAAAAGGTCATTGGGCAAAATCCTGTCCCAACTTCCGCAAGCCAAGAGGGCCATGCCCTAGGTGCCATCAAGAGGGACATTGGGCTGTTGACTGCCCCCATGTTACGCAGAACAAAGGGACATCACTCCCAGATAACCCTCCAACTGATCTCCTAGGCTTGGCTATGGCAGACTGAGGAGGCCCGGGCTCCCTTGACCCGACCACTGCCATCACTAGCAGGGAGCCCTGGGTAAATATCGTGGTATGTGGGCAGTCCATCTCCTTCCTCTTGGACACTGGAGCCACTTATTCAGTCCTGACAGAGTTTTAGGGACCCACTTCTCCTTCCAATTCTCCTATTGTCGGGGTAGGAGGACAACCGTACTTCCCTCTCCAGACCCCACCACTTAGTTGCATTTTTAGGGGTATACCTCTCACCCATTCCTTTTTGGTAGTGCCAACATGTCCTGTCCCCTTATTGAGAAGGGATCTTCTAGCTAGGCTGGGAGCCTCTATTTCCTTTGCTCTCCACATTCGCCTAAACCCAGGCTCGCCAGCAGTTCCTCTGCTCCTTTTCCTAGCCAGCCAACCTACTAATACTAACATGCTGTTTCCTTTACCAGCTTCTCAGGTAGATCCCCCAGTCTGGGACATCCAGAACCCCTCTGTTGCTAAACATCATTCTCCCATTGTCATCCAATTACTGGACTCTACCAGGTACATAACCCAAGCTCGATACCCTCTCTCTCTCCAGAGCCTCAGGGGACTTAAGCCCATCATTTCTGACCTCTTGAGGAAAAAACTCCTTTGTCCCACCTCTTCTCTCTTTAACACTCCTATACTAGCAGTCAAGACCAGGTGGGAGACAGGAGTTGTTGGTAAGCTTTATTGTAAAAATCAGCCTGGGGGCCCAGTAAGTACCATCCATATTCAGAGGAATTATGTCTCAATTGCCCAACCCCTAGATATCGAAAAGGTAGGGGAGATAATCAAACACTCCTCTGAGGTCCTTACTTCTTTAACATCACCCCTCATAAATGGCACTAACTTGTCCTTTCGCCTTTTACTTCAGACCTTGACTGTGGCATACCAACTCCTCAATGTTAGGAGTGCTGGTTATGTGTACCCCCTGGAACTAACTCACAATTGTCATTTACAGCGTCTCCAGTGATACTGCCAAGTAACGTTACCTCCCCCTTTGTCAGCTGCCCTGGCTCCAGTGTCACCATGACTCCATACCTTGCCTCTGTCCCTCTCTTTGGCGTGGCAACCTGTTTTAAGGCCTCTGGGACTCATTCAGTGGGAATGCTGAGCTCCCTAGACTGCAGTAGAACCATAACCCTTGATATATCATCTCTGCCACAATGTCCTACAATCCAAAACACGTCAATTCTTTGTGGCAATTAGGCATATCACTGCCTACCTGCTAGCTGGTCAGGACTTTGCACATTAGTACTTCCCTGAACTGGGAGTAATCCAGGGAAATGAGCCCCTGCCAATCCCAGTTGTAGATATGATAGCTGCCCAACATAAGAGGGCAGTTCAAGTTGTGCCACTCTTGGTTGCTACTGGTGTTGGTACTGGAGTCTCAGGGATAACAACTTCCATGATCCAATATAATACATTCACTTCCCAGTTCCAAAGTGATTTTCAAAAAATGCCTGAAACTGTGCTTACTATCCAAAAACAGATTGATTCTTTAGCAGCCATGGTGCTTCAGAACAGACGAGGACTAGATATCCTGACAGCTAAAGAAGGTGGTCTTTGCCTGTTCCTCTAAGAAGAATGCTGCTTCTATGTCAACCAATCCGGGATAGTACAAAATAAAATCCAGGAGCTGCTGGGCGGTGGTGGCGCACACCTTTAATCCCAGCACTTGGGAGGCAGAGACAGGCAGATTTTTGTGTTCAAGGCCAGCCTGGTCTACAGAAAGAGTCTCAGGACAGCCAGGGATACACAGAGAAACCCTGTCTCCAAAAACAAAAAACAAACAAACAAACAAACAAAAAAATCCAGGAGCTACAGTCAGACATAAAAAATTTCAGAGACCGTGAGACCTCCAGTTTTGGGATTTTTGAAAACCCTATATGGAAGTGGATACTCCCGTTTGTAACTTTCCTAGTCATCTTCCTGGTGTTTTAATTTGCTCTCTGCCTCATTAATCTTGTTTCTACATTTCTTCAACGACAAATACAAAAATTTCTAACCAAACTATCAATCAGCTCCTGTTATAGGATTACCAGCCACTGCCCACAGAGGAATCTGATGCAAATGTTTACCAAGTGGATCCTGATGGTAAAAGCCAGCTACCCCCATTGACAACGCCCCTAGACAGCAGGAAGTAGCTTAAGAGACACGACGCCCTCGTCCCCTTTTCACCATTGGCTTCCTTTTCCCTTTTTCTTTCCTTCTCTTTATAATATCAAAATGGGAGGTATGGTAGCATCCAAAGGCTGTGGCAACTCATGGGCAGGTCTCAGAGACCTGTTGCCAGAGCAACAGCCGCCATATTCCCAGAATCCATTGGGCTCATCTCCCACCTTTACCTGGGCCATACGTCACAACCCATATATATACACGGGGAACATTCCTCCATCTCTCTCTCTCCCTCCTCTCTTTCCTCACTACTGCCCCCTCTCTCCCTCTCAATTAAACCTCTTAGACATGGAACTGTTTGGGCCTAGTGTGTGGTACTTTCTGACGCAAACGCAGCTCCGAACACATCAGTCTTTGCCAGCCTTATGTCTGGCAGAGAGTTAATATGCAAAAAATTCAAAAAGCAAAGAGGAAAAAAAAGGCCCAATTGAAAACTGTGCTAGAGATTTAAACAGAAAATTCTCAGCTGAACAGGTAAAAATGGCCAAGAAATACTGCAAAATTTAGCACTTTGGAAAATCCAAATGAAAACAACTTTGAGATTTCCTCTTACTTCACTCAGAACGGCAAACACAACAACAGACAACAGATACTGGAAGGATGTGGGAAAAGGGAGCCCTCATTCACTATCTGTGGGACAAACTGGTGCAGACACCCTAGAAGTCATTGTGGAGACTTCTCAAAAAGCTAAAAATAAATTAACAATCCAACGCAGCTTCATCATTCCTTGGATTCACAGTAACAGATAGGTTGTTTTTATCTTCTAAGAATTAACAGGCAAGAGAGAGTGTGAAAGTCAAGCAAAGCCAGGGTTTATTCACAGTGAAAATCACAAGCAGGAGGTGTCATCTTAGAGATGACAGGCAGCTGGAGTCACCTTCCTGCATGGGGCCTGGGGTTTTCATGGGGGTCTGAGGAATTTGTGTGTGTGTGAAGGGATGAGGATGGCCAGCTTTGTTCCCACTCTGGATTGACCAACTTGAACAAGGGCAACAGGGTCGATCTGTTCACGGACATTCAGGACCATATCTTAATCAAGGCAGCCCTGAACATGTCTGGGCAAATCTCCAGAAAGAGCCCATGCCCTGGAAATAGCCTGTGAGATCTGGTATTGGGGAAGAACCAGGAAGTGCGGCATCCTCTAACATCCTGGGACATGGCAATTAAGCTCTGTCTACCTAGATCCCCTCTCTCTTACTGTGTGTCTAGCAAGAGAAAACTGGCTGAGTCAAGTGATTCTTCCACTAGAGCCCAGAAGTGTCAGTTCCTTGAGTTAGAAGCTGTTGGTCATGTATGTGGGGTCTCCTCAGGGTCTGTATTTTATTTTTACTTGTTTGTGTTTTTTGAGACAAGGTCTCCCTTTGTATCCTTGAGTGTCTTGGAAATCATGGAGGCCCACCTACCTCCTGAATCCTAGTGTTAAAGTTCTGTTCCCTAGGGACTTTTAACACTGCTCATACTTGACTAGCTCCTAATGCTCACTAGAAAGCAAGAATGTGAAGTCTAGTGTGGCAATGCACTGCTGTAGTCTAAGCCCTTAGGAAGCTGAGGCAGAAGGATTAAAAGTTCCAGCCTGAACAAGAAAGTGAGAACCTCTCTCATGGAAAACAAAAACAAAGCAGATAGTCAACCAAACAACCTAATCAGCAACCAATCAACCAACCTACCAACCAACCAACCAACCAACCAACCTACCAATCTACCAACCAACCAACCAACCAACTAACCTACCAACCTACCAACCTACCAACCAACCAACCAACCAACCAATCAACTAACCAACCAACCTACCAACCTACCAACCAACCACCCACCCACCCACCCAACCAACCAACCAACCTATCAATCAACCTACCAACCAACCAACCTACCAACCAACCAACCAACCAACTAACCAACCTACC
>JADRCD010097188.1:0-11610 GCA_019843815.1 Montemys delectorum | reverse complement strand
TTTTTTTTTTTTTGTGGCCTATTGGGTTTAGGGTTGCTTACATGAGCTTCATTTAAGGGTTATTTACTGGCACATGGGTAACTTACCAGTGGTTACATTACTGAAGACAATGACTTTCCCTTTCCCAGCAACCATTAACTGCCTCTAATAGCTCCTGAGTGAGGGTGGGGCCTCGTGGGTCCCTTCCTTATCCCTGATGGAATGTTGGTAGGCCCCATCTTATGGAGGTGGCCACAGCTGCTGTGACTTCGTGAGTACAAGGTCAGGTCGACAAGGCACGCTTTTCCAGTTTTTGATGTTATCTGTTTCATCTTCTTTGATATCCTCTGAGCTTTGGAGAGGGTGACAGAGGTATTTTAATTATGGCGGAATATTCATCAGTCACTTTTTCTTGAGTATTGGCCAAGTATAGGCCTCTGTATAAGTAAGGCCCACTGAAAAGCCTAAGAGCAACACTTTTCAGTGGATATAAATATAATAAATGTCTATTTAGCAAAACAGCAGTAGTAGATTTCCCTACAACTTCCATATCCATGTTCCTTCCCCATTACCCAGCGGAGGGTCTCTTAGATTTTTGATCAGATTTATAGTTAGTATCAAGCTTTTTAGTTTTTAATTTTCTGAGAGAGGATCTCATATAACGAAGGATGGTCTTAAACTCTCTGAGATACTGAAGGTCACTTTGAATTTCTGATCGTCTTACCTCTTTCTCTAAAGTGTGGAGTGCAGTCGTGTGCCACTATGCCTAGATCTATGTGATGCTGAGGACTGGACTCAGAATCTTGTATGGGTTAGGCAAGTACTTTGCCTACTCAGCTGTATTTCTAGCCCTAGCTACCAGCTACCCATTTTTAAAAAATATTTTCTCTAATTATTTTGCTCTTTGTTCTTATGACTGTGACAGTGTCTTTTGTGAACTATTTTGAATGTCATTCTTCTTATTTGGCCCAATCAAGTTTAGCCTTATTTCTTTGTTCTCGAAGTGAATCGAGCTGGGATTCACATGGCTTTCTTTTTTTTTTTTTTTGGTTTTTTGAGACAGGGTTTTTCTGTGTAGCCCTGGCTGTCCTCGAACTCAGAAATCCGCCTGCCTCTGCCTCCTAAGGGCTGGGATTAAAGGTGTGCGCCACCACTGCCCAGCTAAGATTTTTTTTTTCACGTGGCTTTCTATATGCTGCTATATACAAAAGCTATGTTTTCATCTTTGGTAACCCCTCTCACCTCCGCCCCTCCCACTTCCAGGGTCTCATTTTGATGAACTCGCTTTGTAGAGCTCACAGAGGTCCACCTGCCTCTGTCTCCCCAGCACTGTGATTAATGGTATATACCATATCACCCAACAATAAATGGCTCCTTTAAAAGAGTTTTTTATAAATTACATTATTTATTTACATAATGTATGCATACACAAGTGTATATGTGTGCCTGATAGTGTAGTGGAAGACAGCTTGTGGAGTCATCTCTTTCTGTGATATGAATCCCAGTTATTTGTTGGGCTTAGCAGCAGGTGCTTTTATCTACCGAATTATTTCCAGACCTACATACAGCCCTCTCAAAACTGAGTTTTCATATAGCATCTTCCCCATGACAGAGTTCCTCTGTGTAACAGCTGTGGCTGTCTTGGAAATCACTCTGTAGATCAGGGTGACCTCAATCTTATATAGAGATCTGCCTGCTTCTGTATCGTCAGTGCTGGGATTAAGAGTGTGAGCCATTGCTGCTGGCCCTGCAACTGCATTTACTTTCAAAATTTATAGAGCAGGTTCTGTCTATCCTGCAGTACTTTTCCTCAGAGAACGTAGAGGATCAGTATGATAGAATAGCTTTTCTCTTCTCCATTATGTTAACGTTAGGCAAAGTCTCCATTTTCTTTCAAATCTTATAGTTGGTGTCACTGGTTTCTTCAGTATTTTTGTCTGTTGTTAAGCCAGATTGGACAGGTTTATATATCTAGCCTGAGCAGGGGATTAGGGAGGGAGGAGAGAGAATAAGTTAAAGTATATGAATGAATCCAGAGGAAAGGAGAGCCTGGATTAGAATAAACTTGGCCATAAAATAATAGTGACATTTGTAATCTAGGCAAATTATATAAGTCTCCTTAGACTCCTCAGATCTGGGTCACATCTATACAAAGAAGAAAGGAAGCTGATTAATTCAATTTCTGCCTGCTTGTGGGATGCCATTTATTTAGATCACTGATCATGCCTAGAGCCTTTCAGAAACAGCCCAAGTGAGAGACTCTTGTCTAATTCCTGCTGGGCTCAGGGTAAGAGAAATAGGCCTATCTCTTAGCCAGAGGATAGCTTGTCCATGTATGGGGACACCAGGAGACTTTATTAACCTTTTTAAGCTCCAGGGCATGAAACCCTGCAAGGAAAGAAAGTGTTTCCAGTTGTTATACTCAACAGGGGAGACAGCTAATATTTCAAATCTATACTTTGAAATAAGGTATGTTTATGCTGGCTAAAGTGTTTAAACATTTGGAAAACTAGGAAAAAGAAAAATTTTTCTTTTTTGCTGCTGCTATTTTCTAATTTTATTGAATTATTTTTGAACCTAAAACTTCCTGGATAGCTTAGATGAGCATTGGAATAGCAGCTCACTTGCCTCAGCCTCCTGAGTGCTGAGATTACAGGTGGGAGTCATGATGATCGGTATTCTTTGCAATATTGTTTTGCCTGTGGTTAGATGTTCAGTAATTTTAGCACGTGGGGCACTGAGGCAGGAGAATTGCCAGTTTGAGATCGGCCTGGGCTACATAATGAGAAACTGCCTCCAAAAAAAGGGCTATTTCTTTTTACTACTAAATTCTCCAGTCATTTGTTTTTTTAAGGTCATTTGTTTGTTTGTTTGTTTGTTTGAGACAGGCTCGCTCTGTGTAGCCCTGGCTGTACTGGAACTTGCTCTGTAGACTGGGTGAGCCTCAAACTCAGAGATCAATGTTACAGTAAATCTCCAACCCCCAATAAGCCCATGAAAAAACATACAACTCAATTATAGTATTTATAAGAGGCACTCCTAGATTGGGCAGATATACCACAATACTATTCCTTCCCCCAGCTATGAGATCCCTTGCTACTTGTAACTTCTCTGGGCCATGTGGATCTGCTCCATCTTCCTTCCATCTCTTCTTCCTCTGTCTTCTTCCTCTCTCTCCCTCTCTTCTTCTCTCCCTCTCACTCTCCATTCTCTAAAACCTCCAGCCTCACCTTTCCCTTCCACTGCCCAATCACAGGCTCTAGATTTTATTTGACCAGTTAAAATGAGGAGAAGGTTCACATGAAATCACCTGAGTACTTGGTCCACTCCTCTTCAGGCAGCCCCTCCTGAGGAAGCAGAATTAACATCAGAATACAAACAATATCAGGGCAGCCCACAACATATTCCCTCTTTTGTCCAATTAATAGGCTCTTTTCTTTCAGATATAAATTGAGCACAACCATTGCCATCATGAAAATTATAAAGTATAAGATACACTTAACACCCAGTCTATCCTAACTTAAAGAGCTTACAATTCCATACCTGATATATGTTCTGGTTTTAGCTCGTACTACCATCTGAAAAACATCCTCTCAAATCTATATCTTCTCTCTCAATGCTAAACAGCTTGAGTTGACTATGAGACTTCAGCCTCATCAGAAGTCTTGAGAACGACTCAAATATTACCTGAAAATATAGAAGGACAAAACATAGCATCCAAAACTTAACCAATTTGTAAAGATGGCTGACTACCCAGACAGTTGATCATTCCTCAAAACATTGGAGCATCAGTCTTCAGCCTTCTGGCCCAGGATCATCTGACAGACTTTTGTAAAGCAGAATTATGAAGGACTGCTTACTCTGTATTGGCAGAGCTATCAATCAACTCAAATAGAAATGGCTAAGAGTAGTTAAGATGTAACAGTTCACATATACTTTACATAGATAGTCTTCAAAAGCATCAGAAGTCCACAGACTAGGACATTTAAGGCCATTTCATTATTAAAGACGTTTGACTAGAGACATGGTTGCTTCTGACAGCACTGCCTTCTTGGTTCAAAGAAGAAATTGAGCATCAGTGGAAATGCTCTAGTTGTGGTGAGATGCCCACTAGACAAGAATTGTCTAAATTTATCTATAGGCAAAAATACTGTCCAAGAAAAGGTTACACTTTACAGAATAGTCTCTGCTATGCTGTGACTGTAGCCTAGCTGGCCACCAAGCTTCTAAGTGATTCTTCTGTCTCTTTCTCCCATCTCGGGGCTAGGAGTGTTGGGATTACAAATGTTCAGCACCACATCTAACTTTTTTATATATGGGTTCTAAAGATCAAACTCAGGTGTAAGGCTTATACAACAAGTGCTTTTACCCACTGAGTCATCTCCGCAGCCTCCATACTGATAGTTCATAACAGCTTTCTTCTAGGCCCAGTGTCTAACCCAAAATCCTGTACTGCATTTGTTTTCTCTAGTTTGAAATAGTTCCTGAAGGAGTCTTTGGCATATATGGTGCCCTGTTTGCAGTCAGTCTCTGGACCCTTGTCTTGCAATATTCATTCTGATCTTGACTTTCTTTTGACATATTATAAGAAAACGTTCCACTACTTTGAGAAGAAAGGGCTTGCATTTGAATAGAACCTATTCCTTTAATCCTAGCACTGGGGTATCTGGAGCTGAAGCAAGAGGATTGCTATTAGTTTAAGATTTGTATGGGGTACAGTAAGTTTTAGGCTATACTAGGCTGCAAAATGATCTCTTAAAAACAAGACAAATTAGCTGTGTGGTGGTGGTGGCGCACGCTTTTAATCCCAGCACTTGGGAGGCAGAGGCAGGCGGATTTCTGAGTTCGAGGCCAGCCTGGTCTACAGAGTGAGTTCCAGGACAGCTAGGGATACACAGAGAAACTCTGTCTTGAAAAACCAAAAAAAAAAAAAAAAAGACAAATTGCTGGACGTCTTAATTCCAGCACTTGAGAGGCAGAAGCAGGCGAATTTTTGAATTTGAGGCCAGCCTGGTCTACAGAGTGAGTTCCAGAACAGCCAGGGCTGTACGGAGAAACCCTGTCTTGAAAAACAAAAAAACAAAAACAAAAAAAGACAAATTTTAAAGAAAAATATGGGGTGAATATCAACTAAGGAAACAATTTAGTAGTGTGTAAACAATATAGCTGGCATGGCGGCACATGCCTGTATTCTCAGCACTTAAGAGGTAGGGGTCAGAGAATCAGGAGTTCAAGGCCATCCTCAGCTATGAAGTAAACCTGAGATCAGCTCTGCCTACTTGAAACTCTGTCTCACAATAAAAAATACTAACAGAAATAACTTATATACAAAACAGTGTTAGTGGTTTAAAAATAATTATGCTGCTGGGCGGTGGTGGTGCACGCCTTTAATCTCAGCACTTGGGAGGCAGAGACAGGCGGATTTCTGAGTTTGAGGCCAGCCTGGTCTACAAAGTGAGTTCCAGGACAGCCAGGGCTATACAGAGAAACCTTGTCTCGAAAAACCAAAAAAAAAAAAAAAAAAAAAAAAATTATGCTGTGTGGGGAGGGAGGTTGCATGGTGGCACATGACTTTAATCCTAGCACCTGGAAGGCAGAACAGGCAGATCTCTGTGAGTTCTTGGCCAGCCTGATCTACAGAGTGAGTTGCAGGGTGGTCTGAGACACAGTGAGACCCCGTTTAAAAATATCATGCAGGTGCTGGGAAGATGGCTCTGTGGTTAAGAGCACTTGCTGTTCTTGTAGAAGACCTGTGTTCAGTTTCCATAGCGCGTATTGCAGCTCACAGACTCCTGGAACTCCAGTTCCAGGGCATCTGACACCCTCTTCTGGCTTCTTGTGTAACCAAGCACTCGAGTGGTGCACAGGCATTCTCACAGATACATAAAGTTTTAAATGAATGCTTTCTATGATTAGTATCAACCGGAAATCACTGACTTTTATTTATATTACTAAAGGATTCAAATAGATTTCCTACCACAGTCTTTTGAAATTTTATCTTATTTGTGATTGTTTGGTCTGCTTGTATATACGTCAGTGTGCATATAGGATGCCCATGGAGGCCAGGATACCCCTAGAACTGGAGTTACAGGGGGTCATGGAGAGTTTTCTGAGACAGAGACTTCCTACATAGCTTAGGCAGGCTTCAAACTCACTGTGTATTCTAGGCCGTCTTCCTGCCCCAGCCAAGAGCAGAGGTGAATGTAAGATGTGTACTTGGCTGGTCTGGTGTTTTAATGTGTATGTAATGTGAGCATTTTGTTGTTGTTGTTGTTTTTGTTTTGTTTTGAGGCAGGGTCTCACTATATAGCTTTGGTTGGCCTGAAACTCACTTTATGGACCAGACTGACCTGAACCCAGAAATCCACCTGCCTCTGCCTCCAGAGTTCTAGAACTCAAGGTATGTATCACCACAACTGGCTATGTGTGAGTCTGGCTATATGTCAGAGACTAGGTTTATATCATATCTTCTCAACACCTCTTGTCATGTCTTCCTCTCTGCTGCTATTTTTCTGTGGCCATAATTATGTGGAGAATGAAATATATTCTTGACTGGTTTCCCAGAATTTTATGCTGCAATTCATTAAAAAAAATGCTTCTAACTCATAACATTTTAAGTGAAAAATTAACTTTTCCAAAACAAAGAAACTAACCAAAACTAGAAGAGCTTAATTATTTTGCACATTTGAAAGTATCTAGCTAGAGAGAGACAGCTTAATTCTTAGTTCTTTTTATCTAAATGCTCTGTTGGCATTTGTATCATGGAAGGACATAGGCTTTACAGAAACAAACATGGAGAGAGAAGAGTCTTAATGTGTGTATTCTGACAAGCAGCAGTAGAGTGTTTGTTTGTTTGGTGGGTTTTTTGAAACAGGGTTTCTCTTTATAGCCCTGCCTGTCCTGGAACTCCATAGACCAGGGCTGGCCTTGAACCCAGAGATCCTCCTGTCTCTACCTCCGAAGTGCTAGAATTAAAAGGTCTGCCTCCAACCCCTTAAGTAGTAGTTTCTTTTTTTTTTTTTTTCTTTTTCAGTAATTTTGTTTTAAAGAATTATCTGTATGTGAGTACACTGTCACAGTCTTCAGACACACTAGAACAGGCCATCGGATCCCATTACAGATGATTGTGAGCCACCACATGGTTCCTGGGAATAAACTCAGGACCTCTGAAAGAGCAGTCAGTGCTCTTAACTGCTGAGCCATCTTTCTAGCCCTAAATAGTGGTTTCTTAAAAGTTAGCTGTGGAAAAGAATTTGAATGTGTGTCAAGTACCTTTGTGTATTCAGTTATGCAAAAATTATTGGTGTGTTTTACACTCTGAATGACTTTGTAAGCTGTCCCTAGTTTGACTTTGTGGCTGATTCCAAGCCTCTGGATGGATCATCCTTGAGAAGTGCTGTTTTAGAACTGAGATGATACCTTGAGGACTGGTGGAGGTCCCTCTCTCCTAGGTTAGAATAAGAAGGGCAGTTGAAACTGCATGAGAACAGCCCTCCTTGACGTCATGTGGTTGGTTCTCTTCAGAGCTGTGGCTCAGAATCTCACTGACGTTTATAAATATATCTCTAGTGTTCCTGCTGTGTTTGGTGCCCTGTCCCTGGTATCACCCTGCTTCGTTGCCTTTAGAGAATTAGTTGTCTATCATGGCCCTGCTGCTGGGAGTCTTGAGTGTATTTGTTTACTCTTATTTTCTTTTAAGATTCAAATTGCCAAAAGTCTTATTCTGTTTCCAGGTAAAATATGTCAAGTGTGTCAGATTAGCTTTGTGGCTACCATGATTGTATTTTAGTGTATTTTCTTTCCCTTTCCCTTTCTCTTTCTCTTTCTCTTTCTCTTTCTCTCTTGTAAAGATTTATTTATTTATTTATTTTATATGTAAGTACACTGTAGCTGTTTTCAGACACACCAGAAGAGGGCATCCGATCTCATTACATATGTTTGTGAACCACTGTGTGGTTGCTGGGATTTGAACTCAGGACCTCCGGAAGAGCAGTCAGTGCTCTTAACCGCTGAGCCATCTCTCTATCCCAGTGTGTTTTCAAGTAACTGATGTTCACTCAAAAGGCTATTTAAAGCTGGGCGGTAGTGGCACACGCCTTTAATCCCCACACTTGGGAGGCAGAGGCAGGCGGATTTCTAAGTTCGAGGCCAGCCTGGTTTACAGAGAGTTCCAGGACAGCCAGGGCTGTACAGAGAAACCCTGTCTCGAAAAACCAAAAAAAAAGAAAAGCTATTTAAGCTTGGCAAGAGTGATCAGAGCAGTGTCATTATCCTGTATGAAGAGGGTAACTAGTGATCCATAATGGGCTTTTAACAGGCTGGAAAGATTGCTATGACATGCACTAGACTCTTCCCTTGTCTTTGAATTATGTGAATTCCTTGACTAGTGGGGTTTCTTGTGGAAAACCTACTCAATACTATAGACTGAATTTTCCCTTCTAAATTATTAAATCCAGGATTATGTTTATATTTTATATGTGTGCATATATAGTTGTATGTGTATGTAATTATATATATACATATATGTATATATGTATATATATTGATTCTTTGCAAATTTCACATCATGTACCCCATTCCCACTCATCTCCCCAGCCCTCTATATTTGCCCTTTGCCCTTGCAACCTTCTTCCTCCAAAGACAACAAAAAATAAAAAATTAAAAAAAAACCCTAATAAAAAAGCCCCCATCTCACTGTGGAAGCTGTGGTATATCATGCTGTGTCACACAGCTCACCCTTTTGACCAAACAGTTTTATTTGCAATGAGTCATTGCTCTGCTTTGAGGCATCTAACTTCTGCTATGCTATCAATATTGGATCCTCACCTGGACTCCTCTTAGATATCCTGCTGTTGCCCTGTGTCATGGAGATACTGCAGTTGATTCTGCAGGACTGGCCCCTTCATGAGCTCAAGCAGTTCACAGATGGGGTAGATGTTGGGGTGGGCCAACTCCAAGCTGATCTGGACATGGGTGGTAGTTGAGTTGGACAGCTAGCCAGTTCCTCTGGTTCTCACGCCACTGGGGCCAGGTCTTCAGCACTGCCCCAGTGAGAAGTAGGAGCCACCTCACCTGAATGCCACAAGGAGCAAGGGTCAGGGCCAGCTCAACCTTGCTGCCTAGGTGAGGTGTGAGGCTAGTCTTTGGACTGCTACAGCTGTTGGGGTGGGGGGCTGACTCTTTGAAGCCCTTGGACATAACATGGTCCCAGGCAGCAGCCCAGACTAGGGATGTTGGCATGGCCTTTGGTGGTAACATGGGTCAAGAACATTGGCACAGACCCCACACTGCTGCAGGGCCATGGACCCAGACATAGTCCTATGCAGCAGCCCAGGCCAGGGCCTCACCATGGCCTCAGAAGGCAGTGCAGGCTGCTCACATCACACTGTTCTCATCACCCTGAGTCTTTAGTTTCTCCTCTCTTCACCATGTGTGCATCATTCTTCTTCTTTCTCTCCCATCTCTCCACACTTACCTGCTCATCTCAGTGGTGCCTTGGCTGTCTGGGTATCCTTTGCCCCCTACACACTTGCTGTGGAATTTGTGAAAATTTAATACTATTGAAAGTCTCCAGAGACAGTGAGGCCATGCAGTGAAAAGGATGCTCTTTCTAATTTAGGGTTTTGTTGTATTTAGCAATTCTGCTTCTTCTAAGTGCTGGTACTATTCACCTGCCACCGTGGCTAGTAAAGAGATTTTTTTTCCCTTAGATGGGAGCATGTGCTACCATTGCTGTCCACCTTTGAAATGTCATGGACTATCCCAGTGATGGTGTGTCTGTACACCTTTGTATAGTCCTTTGATTTTAATGTGGGGTCTCCAGCAGTGCTCTGCTTTGTGGACAGAGGCCTTGCATTTGAGTGTGTGCTTGTGCCTGGGTGTAGGCCAGGGGACAACCTTGTGTTGTTTCTCAAGCATTATCCACTTTTTTTTTTGAGACAGTGTCTCACTGGAATGAAACTCATCCAAGCAAGCTAGGCTGGCTAGAGTCCCAGGGTCTGTCTGCCTCTCTAACACTGGGACTTAAAATCAAGAGTTCTGGGGATCAAACTCAGGTCCTGTGCTTGCAAGATAAGCATTCTTTTCTGACTGAACTATCTCTCAGTTACTCATTGAGACCTTTTTGAAAATCAGCAATAGTACCTCTTAAGTAGTTGGTGCAGTTCTAAAGAGCTGAGAATAATGTTCATTGTGTCATCTCTAACAAAAATTTAGTATGGAAGAATGAGTAAAAGAAAAATTGATATTCTCTGAGGATTCAGTCACTTTCTATTGTATTCATAATGGTCTGGGTATCATTTTTACTTTTAAAAGATCCACACATAATTGTACATATTTATGTGGCTCTGTGATAATTTGATACATTCATGCAATGTATAATGATCAAATCAGGGAGTTAGCCTTTTCCCTTCTTTAAAAAGTGTTTCTTTTTTGTGTTGGGAGCCTCTGAAATTCCTTTTCTCATCTTTTAGAAATACAGTTGATGCTGAACTGTAAACTTTAATTACCTTACTGAGTGAGCTGTGACACTCGCTATCCGTTTTTCCCCATGCACCCTCTACCTTGGCTCTGATTTAAAGTGTCTTGTTTTTTTTTTTTTTTTTTTTTTTTGCTGTTGCGCTGCTGCTGTTGGTGAGGGTGGTGATGGCAGTGATGACACAGGGTCTTGCCGTGTAATCTTTGCTGGTCTGGAACTTAGGTAGACCAGCAGGCTGGCGTCTCCTATCTTATTATCATATGTAGTACTTGGCTAGTGAACTGTTGTTTGCTACTGTCAGGAGCTTGAGGGCTGAGGAGATATTTTGTTCGTTTCTTTTTGTTTGTTATTTAGAAAATCTCTTTTTTGGGAGGGGTGGGGGTTCGAGACAGGGTTTCTCTGTGTAGCCCTGTCCTGCCTTGAACTCAGAAATCTGCTTGCCTCTGCCACCCAAGTGCTGGGATCAAAGGCATGCTCCATCCACCACTGCTAGACCGTCTCTCTTAGCATCTCTGGTTGTCTTGGAACTCACAGAGGCCCACCTGCCTTTCCTTGAGTGTGGGTCACTACACCCAGCCTTCCTCCTCCTCCTCCTCTTCCTCCTCCTCCTCCTCCTCTTCTTCCTCCTCTTCTTCCTCCTCTTCTTCATCCTCTCCTCCTCTTCTTTCTCCTCCTCTTCTTCCTCCTCCTCCTCCTCCTCCTCCTCCTCCTCTTCCTCCTCCTTCTCCTCCTCCTCCTCTTCCTCTTCTTCCTTCTCCTCCTCCTCCTCCTCTTTTTGCTGAGGTTGGTTTAAATTAATGTTAAGTGAGGGTTTGTATAAGCCTATTCCTTGTTACTGTGATTGTTACTCTATTGCTATAAACCTTATTTCTTAGAATGACAACCATCTGGGTACCTAAAGGTACTAATTAGAAATTTTGTCTAAAGCGAGTTGTGATGATTCATACCTAGAATCTTTGGGCTTGGGAGGTGAAGATATGAGGATCTGGAGTTCAAGGATAGCCTTGGCTACATTGCCAGTTGAAGACCTCCCTGAGGTACATGAGACCCTGTCTTCATTTAAAAAAAAAAAAAAAAAAATCCCAACCAGGCAGTGGTGGTGCACATCTTTAATCCCAGCACTTGGGAGGCAGAGGCAGGCGGATTTCTGAGTT
>JADRCD010097186.1:0-15443 GCA_019843815.1 Montemys delectorum | reverse complement strand
CCTGGCATAAAATAAAATTTTAAAGAAGGAATCTTTTTTTTTTTTTTTAATTTGAAAAAAAATGCATTGACAAGATTGAGCTGTAAAAAGGCATAAAGGATAAAAAGACGTATTAATTGTTTTAACACAATAAAGTAAAAATACTACTAAAAGCAGTAAAAATAAAATGGGAGAAGAGGAGAGAAGAAATGAGCGAGGAGCATCAGCCGAATTGTGCACTCTGCCCTTCCTGCAGTCCTCGCTTCTACTGAGCCTCGACTCTTCCGGAGCAGCTGCCTCCTCTTTTTGGCTTGCCTTCTTTGTATACTGGGGGCCTCTGCTGGCCACGCGTAGCTTTGCAGTGTGTGAACTGTGCAGGCCGTTGGTGCTCCCAGAAGCCTGACTGACTGTAAGCAGCTCCTGGGGTGGCTGATGCTCTAGCTGTGGGGCGTCTCCTGAGTAGCTGCAGTGGGAGAGCAAGCACAGTGCTGAGATATGTTCAAGCAGAGACCCTGTCCTCGTGGTTCACAACTCGCCAAGTATTGATCTCCCTGGGGCAAGATCAGCTGTAGGCGTAGAGTATTATGCTACAGACAGCTGGCTCTTGGGGGGGTGGGGGGGAGGGTTGTTGATCTACCTGCTAACCTCTGACTGAGGGTTGTCAACTCTAGAGTTTTCTCTTTTGATGACCACTGCTTGCTAAATACTTCCCTGCCCCTCCTACCCCTGTGCTTCACTGTCTAGTTTCTTTTCAGGGTTTACCTGTGTGTCTTCTTGTTTGTGCACATCCCCCTCCCCGGGTGTATGTGTGCACTCATGCTCGTGTGTGTATGTGCATGCATATTTGTGTGTGCGTTCATGTATGCATGTGTCACAGTGCACGTGTGAGGATCACTTACCAGCCTGGGGTTGATTCATACCTTCCACACTGTGATACAGTGCTTGCTTGCTGGTGACTAGCCGGCCCACACACATTCCCTTGTGGCTGCCTACCATCTTGCCTTGGGAGTTCTGCAATTACCAATGCACTGTGGTGTCCTGCTTTGTGTGGGTCCTAGGATCCAAACTCAAGTCTTCACACTTACACCGGAGGTGATTTAGTCACTGAGTCACCTCCCTAGCTAGAATGGCATTGGTCAATTCTCATGCCAATTCTTTGCCTTACCCAGCTCCCATGGAGACTCTTCTTCTTTTTTATATATCTTTTTTCTTTTATTGGATATTTTCTTTATTTACATTTCAAATGTTATCCCCTTTCCAGGTCTCCCCTCCAGAAACCCCCTATCCCATACCCTCATCCCCCTGCCTCTATGAGGGTGCTCCCTCACCCACCCACTCCCGCCTTCCCACCCTGGCATTGCCCTACACTGGGGCATCAAACCCTCTCAGGCCTAGGGCTGATCCTCCCACTGATGTCCAACAAGGCCATCCTCTGCCACATATGAGGCCAGAGCCATGGGTCCCTCTTTGTGTACTCTTTGGTGAGTGGTCCAGTCCCTGGGAGCTCCGGGGGGAGGTCTGGCCGATTGACACAGTTGCCCCCCCCCGCCATGGGGCTGCAACCATCCCCCAGCTCCTTCAGTCCCTTCTCCAACTCCTCTATCCAGGACCCCACACTCAGTTCCATGGTTGGCTGCAAGCATCTGCCTCTGTATTTGTCAGGCTCTGGCAGAGCCTTTCAGGAGACAGCCATATCAGGCCCCAGTCAGTAAGTACTTCCCGGCATCCACAACAGCATAATAGCATCTGGGTTTGGCGACTGTATATGGGATGGATCTCCAGGATGTGGAGAAAGAAGAACACTCCTCCATTGTTGGTAGGACTGCACGCTGGTATAACCACTCTGGAAATCAATCTGGTGGTTCCTCAGAAAATTGGACATAGTACTACCTGAGGACCCAGCTATAACCACTCCAAGGCATATACCTAGAAGATATTCCAACATGTAATAAGGACACATGCTCCACTATGTTCATAGCAGCCTTATTTATAATAGCCAGAAGCTGGAAATCACCCAGATGTCCCTCAACAGAGAAATGGATACAGAAAATGTGGTACATTTACACAATGGAATACTACTCAGCTATTAAAAACAATGACTTTACGAAACTCACAAGGCAAATGGATAGAACTTGAAAATATCATCCTGGGGCTGGAGAGCTGTCTCAGCAGTTAAAAGCACTGACTGCTCTTCCAGAGGTCCTGAGTTCAAATCCCAGCAACCACATGGTGGCTCACAACCATCTGTAATGGGATCTGATGTCCTCTTCTGGTGTGTCTGAAGACAGCTACAATGTACTTATATATAATAAATAAATAAATCTTTTATTTTAAAAAAGGAAATATCCTGAGTGAGGTAACCCAGTCACAAAAGAACACACATGGCACTCACTGATAACTGGATACTTGCCGAAAAGTTCAGAATACCCAAGATTCAATTCACAGACCATATGAAGCCCAAGAAGAAGGAAGACCAAAGTGTGGATGCTTTGGTGCTTCTTAGAAGGGAGAAGAAAATACTCACATGAGGAAATATAGAGACAGAGTGTGGAGCAGAGACTGAAGGAAAGGCCATCCAGATACTGGAGACTCTTGTTAATGGTGCCTATGAAAGTCTTGCTCTAGAGGACCTATCTATCAGTGAGGCTGCTTGTCCATGGACAACAGGCTAACCTGCAGATCCTGACTGCTCTCTGTGATAAAGCAATTTATGGTCCTCTCAACATAAGCCAAGGGCCTTTTCCCCACACATCGCCGCCAGCAGGAGGAGCTAACTTCTGCAGAAGTAAAGAGCAAGAGCATCACACTGTTTTATTCTTACTTACTGGACTACTGGCTCAGTAGATTCTTTTGGATGTTTACTGCATTCCATCTCAGTTCAATGCTATCTGCACCTTTTCTTAGGATTGTTCTTTCTTTACATTTTAGGCAGCTTTGCTCTTTCCTAATCTGTGTATTCCAGGATATATATGTGTACTGGCTACTGTTTTGCCCTTGAGCAGAGGTTTTGATATGTAACAACTGTTGTAACTTTTATTTCTAAGTAATTCATTTTAAAGCCCCACCCTGTCAATTGGTAGGAGCTTTTATTTCATATTCATTTGTTGTTCTGTATACTTGTTAAACAACTCAAAATTATATATTCAAGAATAAAAAAATCAAGCCAGTATCTCATTTGTGTAGCTAAATATAAAAATCTCATGTTTACCTCTGATTCTTTTTATAAGAACCAATCACTACGAATTTGGTTTTTTTTTAAGATTTATTTATTTATTTCATGTATGTGAGTACACTATTGCTCTCTTCAGACACACCAGAAGAGGGCATCAGACCCCATTACAGATGGTTGTGAGCTACCATGTGGGTGCTGGGAATTAAACTCAGGTCCTCTGTAAGAGCAGTCAGTGTTTTTAACAGCTGAGCCATCTCTCCAGCTCACCTCCAGTTCTTTTTATAAGAAGCAATCACTACAAATTCTTATAGGCTTATTCATAAGTTACTCTGGACATTTTCATTATTTTTTTTATTAGCTGTTATTTTGCTGTGATCATCCTGCAGTTTTAGAACTGAGATTTTCTTTGTGATCAATTTCTTTTTTAAAAGATTTGTTTTTATTTATGTCTATGTATGTGTGTGCATACAGAGGGGTGCCCAAGGCCAGAAGAGGGCATCATACCCCCTGGAATGGGAGTTACAGATGCTAGCCACAGTGCGAGTGCTGGGAATAAACTAACCCTGGTCCTGGAAAGAGCAACCTGTGGTCCTAACCACTGAGAATCTCTCCAGCCCCAAAAGGCATAGTTTTTAAATAGCTTTTTAAAAATTTATAATTTTCCTCTTGAATTCTACTTTTGTCTGGTATAAATATCTACATATTTACTAAGAGTTCCTTAAAGTATCTTTTTATAGATTTTAAATCTTTATTTTTGTTTCTTTGCCATGCTGGGAAAAACCCAAAGCTGTGCAGATGTAGGCAAGAATTCTTCTGAGCTACACACCTAGCTCCCATCAACTGACAAATATAAATGACAGGATACATACTGATGGGGTACCACGTGACATTTTGGCACATGATACTGTGAGGTACCTTGTCATGTGTGATGTAGAATTTTTCTACAGCATTTTGCAGTGGAAATGCCTTCTATAGCTGGATATTCTTGGATTTCAGAGAGACATTTAAGAAAACACAAACTCACTTCCGTTTAGTAAGATTACGGGTGTGGTTGGCACATTCCTAATTTTCTCTTATGTTTGACACTGACTGTACTTTTGTCTCTCTATTTTCCGACTCTTGTCAGATTACAATGCTCTTCTAATGACTTGGACATTCTGTGTTATGGTTCCAGTTTTGTGCTGGTACCCTCCTCTCATTTTAAACTCAGGGGTGTTTTGGTTTAAATCAGGATCTATCGCTGACCAAACTGTGCCCACCTTCTTGGGTGCTCTGCCCGTGGACGACAGGGCAACGAGCGTCCTGAGCAAAGATGCTGTGCCTGTGTGGTTCTGAGCAGAGTCCTGCTCCCCCTACTGTGAGGGAAAGTTAGCTGAGACCAGCTCATTCCAAAACAAAAACACTGGAGAAAGGCGTTGTTCTCGGAGAAGGGGCTGTTTTGGCGATGCCGAATGTCGAGGTGCGGCTGTTAGAGACTTTCTAGAGACTCAAATTATACTGTCAAGCTAACAAATACCTCATAGCATGGAAAAAGACTGTTTGCTTCTGGGCTGACTGACTGTCAGCAAAATGAAAAAAAGAAAGAACCAGGAGTCAGACAGCAGGTTTGCCTTCTGGCTAACAAGCGGGGTCATGGTTGGCGGGAGCCAGGAACCACCAGGAGGCTACAGGAATTACCAAGGCCGGAACGGAAAACAGGCCATAGGTTGTTGCCAGCTATACTGGAGACTTGTTTTAACGTGGCACGGGAAGCATGAGGAGAGGAAAAGACTGACTGTCGGGAAGAAGGGTCGGAAGAAAGGTTTTCCTCCACGACCTGTCACCCGGGGCCATCTGGTCAAACACCAGGATGGGTCCGGAGGCGGGGAAATGAAGGCAGGGTGCTTTACTGTGGTTAAATGAGAAAAGCAGCACACGCTGAGGACTGGCAAGCCTGAGCAGCTTCATGGGCTTGGAGCCCTGGGTGTCCCCGGCTGCCTGGGGCTTGGTCTAGGGATGGTTAAGGCAGAGCTAGATAACCACCAGTGAGCACTGGGTGATGGGATACGAAAGTGAAACCAAACGTAGTGGGCTGTCTCTAGGGAGCAGCTGGCCCCCAGAAGAACAGTCTTTCTGGATCATCAAGGCCCCAGATGTAGCACCATCTGGAAATAAGAAGGCAGTTACTATAAACGTCTCATTAAAGTGGGAGGGCTGGCAAGCACACAGGAGCAGGCAAAGGTGAGGCAAAGGGGAAGTAAAAACTGGTTATGGCCGGAGCCGATTTATTCTCTAAAGAGGATCTTTGGGAAGTAGCAAAAGGTAGCCTACAGGGGCTGAGAAGACTGCCCTGTTGGTAAACTACATGCCTCCTAAGTGTGAGGACCCGAGTTCACCCCCAGGAGCCCACAGAATAATTAGACAGAAGAGCTGGTGTGTGTTTGTAATCCCAGCTCCAGAGAGGCAGAGCCCTGGGGCTCACCAGCTAGTTAACCTAGCTTAAGTGGCAAGACTCCGAACAGGGAGAAGACTCTGTCAAAACACAAAATGGGTGAGTCATGAAGAATGGTCCAGGCTTGAACTTTGACCTCCACATGCACCCAGGTACCTACACAAACATAGACACACCACACAGAGAGAGAGACACACACACAGAGACACATAGAGCAGCCCACATAAGACCAAACTCAGCTCACCCAGGTCACACGTAATAGTAGCACAAGAATAAATATCTCCAAAAGGGTTGTTATTGTTGTTATCTGGGGTCTTGGTTGGTTGGTTTGGTTGGTTGGTTTTTCAAGACAGGGTTTCTCTGTGCAGCTCTAGCTGTCCTGGAACTCACTCTGTAGACCAGTCTAGCCTTGAACCCAAGAGATGTGTCTGCCTCTGAGTGCCTGGGATTAAACGCCACCACCGGCTACAAAGAGTAGTCTTAATTAGTGAATTTACATGGAAAAATCTCACGAATATACGCAACTGTATCACGCCAAACAGTCACACTTAGAAGCTCATCTCCATTTTAATGAACAAAACAACAAAAAGATCTAAGCTAAACTAGAAAAGTCCAGCCCAGCTGGCCTGCTCCTCCCTGTGCTGATGCCTGCTTTGCATTCTGCAGATGATGGAGCCAGCTCCCCCTACTGGCGAGCTTCCAGGAGAAGCAGGAGACAGGCTGCCCAGCCTGCAGAAACTCATACAGGACAACAGAGAGCAGAGCTTGCCCCCTAAAGACTCCCACTCAGCCAAGTCCAGCAGAGACATTAAACAGAGTTCACAGTGACAGGAAGCCAAGGCGGCCGAGAGCCCGCATCTGACCTCACTGAAAACAAGTGGCACCCTCTGAGATGGCAGAGGCGCTGCTGTCCCTCCTTCTTGGCAGCTGTATTTTGTTGCAGAGTAAAGACATTCTGAATTCTAGGATGACTGGAACTCACAGAGAGCAGGAGCAAGGAGGGCGGTGGCCATGCCTTCTGGGCTTCCCATCCTGTTACCAGAGTTACGGTGCTTGGGATCTGGTGGACTCTAACAAGCAAGGCTCTGTCAACTGTCATCAACAGGTCCGTTAAATATACAGTTAGCAGAAAAAGGAGATCAATTCAACATGATCAAATAAATCAGCAAGAGGCAGCTGGACTTGACTCAAGTTCAGTTTTCCAGCTCCCACATCAGGTGGCTTACAGCTACCTTAACTCAAGCTCCAGTGGATCCAAATTCTTATGGCTTCCTCAGGTGAGTGTACACACACACACACTCACACACCCATGCACATACACATAGCATACACTCACATAGACACACACACATACATGGATAAAAATATATCTTTTTTTTTTTAAATCAACAAAAGGAATCAGGCTCAGTGACACCCCACAAAAAGCCCATCTTTGGGACCGTGATATGGTTTAGGTTTAACGAGAAGACAAGAGGTATGCATAAAGCAATCCTGGTTGGTCCTACTGTCATCAGGACATGCAGCTCTGGTCCCTCCTGCAGGTCTGACAAGTGGCCAGAACTGTGTGAATTCTCCTTCCAAGAGACAAGCTCCCCTCTGGCTAACATCCCTCTCCCTGCAGGAGATTTCTGAGAAGATTCTAATTTCCCGTGGTTCATTGTGCAGTGATCTGATAGCCAAAGGAGAGGAATACAAGGTTCTCTTTAGAGTGTCTTCATTTCTGACAAGACAGTTACACTCAGAAGAGGCAATGAAGAAGCCAGGGGCTACAACCATCAAATACTGCATGTCACACACACCGCACACACACCGCACACACACACACACACACACACACACACACACACACACACACACCCGGGGCAAGGTCCCCTATAACTTGTGAATGAGAAACCCTGGGCTTTGTCCTTCAAGAAAATTAGTTCATGCCAGGCAGTAGTGGCGCGCACACCTTTAATGCCAGCATTTGGGAGGCAGAGGCAGGTGGATTTCTGAGTTCGAGGCCAGCCTGGTCTACAGAGTGAGTTCCAGGACAGCCAGGGCTATACTAAGAAACCCTGTCTGGAAAAACAAAACAAAACAAACACCAAAAAGAAAGAAAGAAAGAAAGAAAGAAAGAAAGAAAGAAAGAAAGAAAGAAAGAAAGGGAGAGAGAGAAAGGAAATTAGCTCATTAGACCTAAGAAAGAAGGGAGAGCCTGCTCCCCACCCCCACCCCAAGCAGCCATTGGCTCACTGATGCTTGACTGGACTACCATCTGCTGTGGGAGTAGAAACCCAGATACCCCGTGTCCACCCTCAGGCTGGTGGGCATCCTGGGAAGGAATGCAAACAAACAGTCTCCCTCCAGCAGGACGTGCAGTAGGCAGAGTCCTCCTGTTAGGTACAGTAGGCATCTGAGTGGGGTGAGTCGGGAAGCAGAGGAGCTCTACAGACACAAGGGTCGAGTGAGGAATGGTGCTGTGGTTCTGGGCAGCAGCTAGCAAAGACCCAGAGGCAAGGGTGCTGGGCACAAATTCAGGTTAGATAAACAGCTGGAGAGTACAGAGGCCAGAGAACAATATCAGGCCCCAGAGACCAGGTGTGCGGTAACCTAGAAAGCCCGGTGAGGGGATGGGAGTAGGTGGTTCACCTCAGGCTGGCGTATTCTTCACTTGACATGAGAACTGCCTTAGGACACATGATGTTCTACCCAATGCAGTCTCCTTCATTCTCCAACAAGCTGTTTTCTGAGGGGCAGGCAGTACCCACTAATTAATAACAGAGACGGACACTCCCACCATCTCAGAGTCTGGTTCCTGTAAGTGGACAACAGAGCAGGTGTCCTTTGGGCAGTGGTGCCAGAAACTCAAGGACTCACAGAGAAACACCCAAGGGTGGTTCTGGGCCTCACTGCTGTGTCCCCCATGTTGGGTCACTGGGATGGGGCAAACCTTATGTCTCCCTCCCATCTCTTGTTCCTCCTCTGCTTCCCAGCTGCGGAGGCAGTCTGACCAGTAGCCTCCTCCTTCTGCCACCACATCTTTCCTGCAGTGATGGATAGCATCCTCCTTAAACTGTGAGCCAAAGTACACCCTTCCTCCCTTCAGTAACTTCCTGTCTATCCAGTTCACAACTATAAGAAAAGTAAGTGATGAGTTCAGCCAGGAATCTGCTCTGCATTCTGGGTCAGCCCACAGCTGCGGCCTCATCAGAACAGAGGAAAGGATCCCACAAGCTAGGACAGAGCTGACTCTGGGTAGCTCCCCTCTGATCTCCACGTGTATACTTACACATATGTGTACATAAACACAAATAAATAATAACTTAAAGGTTATCAGCAAATAACCTTAGTACCTTCCCTTCACTAGGCAATAACAAATGACAGAGGTCATTTCCAGCACACGTGTTCACAGCAACACCACTCACAATAGGCAAAAGATGGACGCAACTCCATCAGTGACTGGATGAGCAAAATGTAGTTCTCCTGAATGCTATCTGGGCTTAGCTAGGAATGGAATTGAACCTTCCACTATGAATGGACCCCGACGACTTTGTGTTAAATGAAAGGAGCCAGCGGCAAATGGACAGATGCTGAAATTTTCCACTTCCTCTGGGCTCCTGAGGAGTCAGATTCCTAAGAAGAAAGCAGTGGGGAGAAGGGTTAGTTAAAGGTGTCAAGCATTGCCTTTGAATGATGGGAAGGGATGGTGGGGATGTTCACATAGCAATGTGAGGGTGCTGCGTGACTAAACTACATTGAAAAAGTGGTTAAAATGACTGAGCATCACCTGTCTATGGTCTGAAACTTGGGAGGAAGGAAGCTGAAGCCTAGCCTGGGCTACATAATAACATCCTACCTTTAAATTTGTATCGCCTTTATTTGTTTAGTGCCTGTGCACGTGTGAGGGACAGAACAATCTTTGAGAGTTGCTCTTCTTGTACCATGTGGGTCCCTGTGACTGAACTCAGGTCATCAGTTTCGGCAGCAAGTGCCATGATCTGTAGAGCTATGTGGTCAGCCACAAGATTCCGTCTAAAGCCGAAAAGCTAAGGAAAGGAAAACTTGTTTAAAATCTGAATGTGAAATATCATGTTATGCACTATTCTACTGCAGTATTCCAGAGGGAAGATTCCCAGGCTGCCTTAGCAAAGACAGAAATCCCTGGCCTTTAGATCTCATCATCTTTAATAAGAAGGGTTGGACCTGGGGCTTCTGGGTCTGCAGTCTGTTTCCATGGTAACCACAGCAGGCAGATGCCTGGCAGGCAGGAGGATCTCATCATCAAATCATTGATGTCCCCGCAATGGTCTCCCACACGCTCATTCTCCTCTGTAAGCTACCACCCTGAGGAAGCCCAGGCACCCATCTCTGGCCTCTTGCATCTCAGTCCAGTGACTCTGAAGCTCAGGTGCCAAGCTCTCTGGCTTTCTAGTCACTCTTTCTCTTCTAGCTACTCCTTCCCCTCCTCCCATTTCCTACCTCCTTCCTTTCCCAGCTCCTCCTCATCCTTCACATCCATCGGGGCTGCTGGGTGGAGACACTGCTCTACCCTGCCCTATTGGTTCTAGCTTACTGAGAGAGCTGGGTGAGTGGTATTCTGGAATCACAGCCCATGGGAGGTTGAGGCACAAAGGGTCAGGAATTCAAGGTCATTGTCAGCTACACATTGAATTTCAAGGCTGGCCCAGACTACATGCGAAGCAGTCTTCAAATCTTGGCTTCTCTGTGCTCCATTTCTCCTCTCCTAGCCTATGAAGAGCCCATTTAGTGGCTGACATTTTCTCCCAGACAAGAGAGGCAGCCAGGCCTTCAGCTCTCATTGAGATCTCAACCAGACAGGACTAACCTTTAATCATGAGAAGATGGAAGTCCATCCTAGACAGACTCTCATCTCTCCTGTTCCCACTGTCCTGTGTTTTAGCTCCATAGAGATCTACATCCCATCTGACTTCTCCAGATACCATGTCCCAGGCCACAGTATGCCCTCCAGGCCAGAGTCCCCCGCCCCCTAAAACCCTATTTCCCTGACCTGTGCTCTTCTCTCTTCCATAGAAGAAAGGCTGAGCATAAGCCTCCTTCCCTGCAGGGTTAGGCACTGCCATACACGTCTGTGACTTCTCTCTGCTTGGTGACTCTTCCCTGTTTTGTGGTCTGGTGTTGCGCACCCACCTAACCCAGGGCCTTGCATCGACCCCACCCCCTTGTGACATTCCTGAATGCACATACATGTACTCCTCATCTCAACTTATTAGTTCCTGTAGACCCTCAGAGAATACAGGGGAGATTTCCATGTACCCGCCCCCAAGGGCTCCACACAAGCCCCTTCTTCAAGGGAGCCTTCCCTAACTGCCCAGAGCAGCCTCCTCCCAAGGGAAGACGGTCATGGGACAAACATCGGTGAGGATGAGGTGTTTCGGCCAAGGCTGGTGTGTCCAGGTGACTTTGTTTAGATAGGTGGGAGCTTGTGGGCAAGGACCTGGGACTCCAAACCTGTAGCATAAGTCACCCAGCTGGCTTCAGCAGCTGTGTGCCCAGAAGCAAGTCACTGAGCAGCTCGAGCGGCTCTTTCTTCCCTGTGGGCTGAAGGTACATTTCCTAACCCATCAGGCTGTTGAAATGAGGCGAGGAAGTGGTACAGGAAGGGCCTCGTCCCAGGAGCCTACAGCCACACCCCACACCCCACACCCCACCATCACAAGCCTGCCCCTTGCTTTTTCCCGGACACTCACTCCAGTGGATTCCACCTCGTCCTCGGTTCCTTTCCCAGATTGTAACCCAGGTATCTTCCTAGACAGAGTGAGCGAGGACTAGACCCCATTGGTTAATAACGTGTATGGGCTGTTGTATTCGTTTCGTTTCCTCATTGTTGTGGCAAGACACCTGGTACACATCGGCTTAAGAAGTGGTTTATTTTGGCTCACAGTTGGCCCATACAGCTCCTCACAGTGAAGAAATCACAGCAGCAGGGCTGTGAGGCAGCTGGCCACTATGTCCACAGTCAGGACAGAGAGAGATCAATGCTGGGCCTCTGCTAAGTTTCTCCTTCTCATCCAGCCTGGGACCCCAGCCCGTAGAATGGTGTCACCTACACTTAGGGTGGGTCTTCTCATCTCAATTAATCCATAGAAACTCTCTGACAGGGAACACCCAGAAATTTCTCACTTAGGTGATATCTAAATCCCAACAAGCCGACAACCAAAACTAACCAGCAGAGGGACTGTTAAGAGTTTTCGGTGCAAAACTTGTCCCCAATGTCTCATGTGTTAAGGGGTCTGCTAGCCAACTGATGTCTTCTGAGAGATGACTAGGTTATGAGGGCTGTAACTTCATCAGTGAGTCAATTTTGTTGAAGAATTCTGAGCTGGGTAAACCATGGCCATCTGGCTCCATTGCCTTTAGGCCTGTGGCACAGCAGAGGAAAACTGCTCACCTCAGGGGAGACAGGGAGCAGAGGGACAGGAAGGGCCAAGGACACTCCTTCATAGGCCCACCCAGGGGGTTACTTCCTGGCTCTGTGTTCCATCCAGGGCTTTCTCCAGCCTATTAACCCTTCCTCCGCAGGAGTCATATGTACCCCAGCCTTCCCTGGCTGCAGTGCCCCACCCTTCCCTGGCCATGCCAGCTGTACTCACAGCCTGACTTTATGTCCCCACATAACCCAATGGTTCTCATTTCCTTATTAAGTACAGCTTTGCATGCACATTTATTCAAATTTTATTTTTAATTTTGGCTTCATTAGTGGATAATAAACTGCATATAAGTGTATACTTTGGCTGGGGCTATAGCACCCATGATGCCCTAGGTTCAATCCCCTGGACTAGAACAATAAAAGAGAAAAGAATAGGTGGACATTTTGATGAGCTTAGATGCATGTACAGATCCACATACCTATGAAAGAAATCAATGCAGTCCAGACAATGAATTCAACTTCTGTGCCCATCAGACACCTTTTCTCTCTTACTTGCAGTCAGTCTCCTGGCTGCTCTATCCCCACACAGGTATGCATTTGTGTGGGATGCAAATATCTGGTGTGTTTATCTTTTTCAGTTGTTCTCCGTTCTCATCCACACTTGACACTACTTCTCCTTTTCATTTTAGCCACTGTAGTCCACCCAGGGGATTACTTCCTGGCTCTCTGTTCCATTTCAGGCTTTCTCCAGCCTATTAACCTGTGTAGGCATCCCTTCCTCCACAGGAGTCATACTCGTCCAGCCTCCCCTGGCTATGCCAGCTGTACTCACAGCCCGACTTCATGTCCCCGACCTTATGTGCAATGGCGTCACACTTGACTCTGTTTTTTCCAAATAACCAGTGATGCTGTGTGTTATACGTGGATGACCCTATCACTGACCACACTTCATTCTTTCTACCCTATTTTCCTAGGCTTCTCTCTCTGTTGTTTTAATCTGAATTCTAGGCTTACAAGTCTGACACAGAAACTTGTGATGGAAATCAGAACTACCCACCAAGCAGTGGCAATGCTTTTGGTGCCAACAAATACCTACACCATCGATCAGTTCCAGGTGGTAATCAGAGCCAAGCTCCCCAATCCCCTCTTACCCATGTTCTGACCTCCACAAGCCTGCAGCTATGGTGGACACCCCAAAGACAACACTAGGTCTCTAGAACCTGTCTCCCAGTGCAGCCTCCTGAGACTAATCCCTTCTTCTCCTTAGCCACTGCTTTTTCCATTGGGTCTTCTGTGGCAGGTGACCAGACCTCATCCTGTTGAGACATCCAGAGCCCCAGCCTGGAGTTTGGCCAGAATTCTAGTACTCTGGCTACTGCTGAAGTCTGCCTCCTCTGTTCCTGGTTGATGGGCCTTGGTACCGCCTCCCTGAGTGAGCATGTCATCATGTCTCACGGTGACAGGCCTCCTCAGTGCTGGGATTAAAGGCGTGCAGCAGCACTGCCCAGTGTCGCTGTGTATTTTATAACTAAAGCTGTAACGGTAGAACATGGCTAAGAAGAAAGACCCTATATTCTGCTTTGCAAATAAGCTCAGTCCTTTGCTGTTCCTCACTTCAGTGTCTGTGGTCGCCTCAACCCCAAGCTTTCACAAAAAAAAGCAAATTAAAACTACAAGGTTCCCGCTCAACCCAGTCAGAGTAACCTTCACAAAACAAAACAAGCCCCTGTATTCGAGAGGGACTGTGGGCTACCACGCCATGGTCATTGACACTACATGGAAAGGACGTTGAAAGCTTTTCCATGTGTTTGGAAGGTTGCTTCTGTCCTTGCCAAATTCTGGTGCTTCTAACTTGTCTTTCTTCTCACGCCCCTCTTTGTATCGGGGCTGCTGACACCAGCCTGACTGGGATCCTTCTACCTCAGAGGCCTAGGGAAGATGTTATGGACCCCAGAGAGCCAGGAAATGGACAGCAAGACTACCACACAAGGTGAAATTGGAGGCACTGCCCACTCAGAGCATCATGGAACAGCTTTTCACTCCGTGCAGTGATTGGCTCAGGGGGTGGGAGCATGCAAAGTCTTGACACCAGCACCTCAGAAGCTGTGTCTTCAAACGACAGTGACAAGAGATTCTCTGCCGAATTTGTTGGTAACTTTTCTGGTTTTGGTTTTGGTTTTGGTTTTTCAAGACACAGTTTCTCTATGTAGCCCTGGCTGTCCTGAAACTTACTCTGTAGACCAGGCTGGCCTCGAACTCAGAAATCTGCCTGCCTCAGTCTCCCAAGTGCTGGGATTAAAGGCATGCACCATGTTGGTGACTTTTCTGCTACTTCCTCAACAACTGTGCAGTAAATCTTATAGATAATAACAACAAATAAGACATAACTTTTCAGCGGGAGAATAGACAGAAGGAAACCACCCACACTACTGATGGCTAAGTTAGTCTGGCCAGTATGGAAGTTCTTTGAAGAACTAGAAACAGAACCACCATATGACCCATGTACGTCATTCCTGGGGATATACCCAAAGGACTCCAAGCCGCTTCCTATAGATGTAGACACGCATGTAGATCTCTGCAGCAGCATAACAGTTAAGATGAATGGGATCAGCCAGGCGGTGGTGACACACGTCTTTAATCCCAGCACTTGAGAGGCAGAGGCAGGTGGATTTCTGAGTTCGAGGCCAGCCTGGTCTACAGAGTCAGTTCCAGGACAGCCAGGGCTACACAGAGGAACCCTGTCTCAAAAAAAACAAAAAACAAACAAACAAAAAAACAAAACAAAGATGAATGGGCTCAGCCATTCAGCATACTGAATGTATTAAGAAAATGTCAACTCTCTCTCTCTCTCTCTCTCTCTCTCTCTCTCTCTCTCACACACACACACACACACACACACACACACACACACAGAGAGAGAGAGAGAGAGAGAGAGAGAGAGAGAGAGAGAGAGAGAGAGAGAGAGAGAGAGAGAAACTTGGAATGAAATCTCAATATCTGATTTCAGGAAAATGGCAGGAAATGTAGATGACCTGGAAACCATCAAGTTAAACGAGATTAGCCAGATTCAGAAAGACACGTGCTGGCTGCCTGGTATAGCGGCATGCACCTTTAATCCCAGTGTTCAGAAGGCAGAAGCAGGTGGATCTCTGTGGACCTCAGGCCAGCCTAGTCTACATGGCGAGTTCCAGGTCAGTCAGGATTATATAGTGAGAACCTCTCACATAAAAGGAAATAAAGGAAGAAATGGAGTGTGATGCTTTCTTTGACATGCATGATCTGGGAGGGGAAGAGTGAAAGCAGGAGGAGTGTAGAGTCCGGCCAGCGGAACTATTCGGGGGTCCGTGGATTACCTCAGGCGGGAGGCTGGACTAGACCTTTTGGAGTAAATGGGTGTACTGGCTAGTTTTGTGTGTCAACTTGACACAGGCTGGAGTTATCACAGAGAAGGGAGTTTCAGTTGGGGAAGT
>JADRCD010097183.1:0-17942 GCA_019843815.1 Montemys delectorum | reverse complement strand
TGAAAGCACTCGGTCCCTCTTTGGATCTGAACAGCACTAGACGGAAGTATGTGATCCTACCATGTCGCATTGCTACTTTCTCATGCCTTGGGTTTTTGCAAACTAAAAAGTCTAAACAGGACTGTGTTCATTTTAAAGACATGGCATGTGAACCCACACATGTGTACATACACACACACACGTAACAATTTCTAGTACCTAAGTTTACTTTGCGATTGCTACTACTAGCTTTTATTTTGCCATCATACCACCCCATATAAGAGGCTGGCTCTTCTTTTAGCCCTTAGAAGTTTGGGAAGTGCAATCATGAACATACTTCATACCACTGAAGAGACCAGTGAAAGGGCTTAGAGCCTACAAATCTCATTATAGTATTAAAGCATGCCAGTTTTTAACCAGCAAATGATATGTCTGTATTTGGTTTATATAATTTCTTCAAATCTCTGGTTTCTCGTGATTTTGAAAAGGGCCTTGGGCATTTCTTGTTGCTTTTTTCAGACTTTATTTAATTCTGAAATGTCGATAGTCAGAAAATACACAAGTGCATTATTTCCCCCTAACTGAAGAAGTCAATTTATCCAGTGTGGATTCTTAGGTGCTGACGGGATTCAGTGACCCTGCTGACACACAGCACCGTCTCCATCAGGAGACTCCTTGTGGAGAGACAGCCACGAAAGCAGGAGAACACAACTCTGTGTATCTATAAATAATGAGATAAATAAAAACATTGTTTTCAAAACAGAGATTCCAGTTTCCTGGATTTCTGTTGTCAACACAAGAAAATGGATAGTGAAGTATGTCATTCATTCTATTCTATGAGCTAGTGCCTGTCCAGTCATGTATTAGGACAATCGTGTATTCTCAACGATTTCAGCTCCCTCTGCATTTTATCTGGATTTAGTCACTCGTTTTGTCTGTTTTTCTTAGGAGACTGAATAGCCCTGCATTGGAGATCAATAGAGACAATGGGGGTCAGGTAAGTAGCTCCCAGCACAGTCACAGCCTTCGGAAGAAGACTGACTTCCTGTGGGCCTTATCAGCACCCACACCCTCTCTGAAACAGCCTCTGAGTTCTCTTCCTGAAGCCAGCTCTGGGCACCTCACTTGCAGCTGAAAGGATCAACAGCTGCCTGGTGGGGAAAGATCTTTCTCTCTGCCCTACTATCACTGTGCTGTGGAGAATCTTGTGTGAAGGACAGCCATGTTAGTCAACATAGATTGTTGGTTTATCTGCTGAGTCTCTGTCTAGATACTTGCATCGTTAGTATTTAGAAATCTATTTTTTTTTTTTCGAGACAGGGTTTCTCTGTGTAGCCCTGGCTGTCCTGGAACTCACTCTGTAGACCAGGCTGGCCTCGAACTCAGAAATCCACCTGCCTCTGCCTCCCAAGTGCATGCACCACCACTGCCCGGCTAAACATTATTAAATCTGCACTCTGGGTTGTCTTGTTTGACAAAAAGAGCAAAAAGTTCTTCCTAACATATTTAATACAAACCAACATTTATAGAAATATTAGGTGAAATTCAACCCCATTAGTAGAACGGCATGCTATAACAAAGGACATCCACGTGATGTGCCTTTTCTCCCCACCCCATCTATTTCTATCTTCTTAATGTCCTCTGTCACTCAAAACATATGAATAATTAGCCCTTGTCTTAGTCGGGGTTCTCTAGAGTCACAGAACGTATGGTAGTCTCTATGTAGTAAAGGAATTTATTGATGACTTACAGTCTGTAGTCCAACTCCCAACAATCAACTCCCAACAATGGTCGGCAGCAGCTGTAAATGGAAGTCCAAGGATCCAGCAGTTGCTCAGTCCCACAAGGCAAGCAGGCAAAGCAGAGAGAGCCTTCCTTCTTCCAATGTCCTTATATGGGTCTCCAGCAAAAAGTGTGACCCAGGTTAAAGATGTGTGCCACCACACCTTTAACCCCAGATGACCTTGCTTGAACTTGTAGATCTTCCAGTCTTAATCTTCTAGGATTCATAGCCACTATGCCACCACACCTTTAATCCCAGATATCTTGAACTCATAGAGCTTTCTATCTTAATCCTCTGGGATTCATAGCAACTATTCCTCAAGGTCCCCATGCCAAGATTCAGGTCGGAAACATGTATCTCTCAGCCTCTAGATTAGAGCCACAGGTGAGCCTTCTAATTCTGGATTGTAGTTCATTTCAGATATAGTCAAGTTGACAACCAGGAATAGCCACTACAGCCCTATACAAAAAAAACCAAAAAACAAAAAACAAAACAAAACAAAACACCACCACCAACAAAACAAACAAACAAACAAACAAAAAATGCCCCAGTATTTTCATTTAGAAACAGTTGGCTGTGGGGGGTACCATCTCCACTTAATCTAAAACTTCTCTGCAAATCACTGGCACTTTTCCATGTCCAATTATACAAGCTAAGTTGCAGCATTTTGCAGCCCGGTCATCTCATCAGCTAAACTAGAGAGCAGTAGCCCACATGGAAATGCAGATGCATTCACCAACACATAAATACCAATAAGAGCCTCACTCTGGCTTCACACCTTTAGTCTGTGAGTCAGGACATACGTGGTGAAACAGAGCAGAGGCCTTTCAGGGATCAGGGGCAGGGAAGGGGGCAGAGCTATGTTTCGGTGGCAGCCATGATCTTTCCTCAGGACTGTATGAAGACTCAGTTCCTTTGGTACGAGCTGATCCTGGGGGTTTCCTGTAGTATCTGCAGCAGCTGGCAGCAGAGGCAGGTCAGCCACCTATCTTCCTGAAATAAAGGTGGACAGCTTCCATAGAGGCTCAGTGCCCTTGACCTCTGGACAGGCTGCCCTTCAGAAGCTATGTCCTTTTGTATATTGTATTAGCACATAATAGGCCTTTAACTGTTCCAGGACAGGGTGTAATTGTTGTTATTTGTAGTTCACTAGATACTGTAATGATCTTCCACTTAAGCTGTGAATTGAACTTGATAAGAACCTGAGAAGACCAGCAAGTCTCGAACATAGTCTTGGTGAGTAAACAGGTGGCTGAGTGAAAGCGGAGACTATAAAGTGTGGCCCCACGTAGGGCCTTGTTTGGTTGAAATCATTACAACATTTTCAGTAAATGTGCAAAGTAGGGGGGAAATCAAATTGCACATAGACTATAACCAAAGCTCAGAAGAAAGCCACAAAACTGTACATATGTCTAAAACAATAGCATATTAAAACGGGTTTTTTTTTTGTGTGGTTGGACTGTAGATACATTTTGCCTTCCCTTTCTATTTTCTATGTTTCCTATAATAAGCTTGATTTTTTTTGTTATGAAACTAATTACTAAAACTTGGAAATACCCACATACATAATATATACATTCTGAAAATATCTTTCAGAAAGGCATCTTAAGCCACTAAAGTCCTAACTACTGGGTATATATGAAGCCTGAAATTCTCATTTTAATCTCATTTGTGGTTGAAAATCTTGCCTTCTGGAAAAATCTCATTTCAGCATATGAAATTCTTCATAATATCGGGAATGTTAATCTACAAACACCTCAGCATGAAAGCGTGCTTGGTTCCCTAGCCTGGCAAGCTACAAAGGATTTGAATACAAGGGTGTGAGGGCACAGGTGGGTTTGATAAAGTCCCTAGTTTTGCCTATGTATGACCCATTTCTTAAAGTTCTACCTACCTTAGAGGATGCAGTGACATGAAAGACATTCTTATGTAGTAGTTTATGGGGGGGGTGTCAAAAATTATATTACCTTTTTGTCCTTTTATTTATTTTTATATTATATGTTTGGTTATTTTGTCTGCCTTTATGTCTATGTGCCATGTGCATATACAGTGTCCATGGTGGCCAGAAAAGGGTATCAGATTCCCTGGACCTGAATGGTTGCTATCTACCATGTAGGTGCTGGGAACCGAACCTAGATCCTCTGGAAGAGTAACCAGTGCTCTTAACCACTAAGCCACTTCTCTCCAGCTCCTCAAATTACTTTGCTTCCTGAGCAAATCTGATATTGTAACAAACTATAGTTGATACTTCTTGGCACAAATGCCTGGTAGTATCTTCAGGATAGATCCTTGACTTAAAAATTGTGTATCAAAGGGTGTGGATACCTAAGGATGATTTATTATATTATTCTAATAAGGGGATCAGACCCAGCTAAAGAAATGTTCTACCATTGAGCTAAAGCAATGTTTTATGTGGTTTTTAATTGTTTTGCTTTGTGATGTATTCTCACCAAATAATTGCAGATTGGCCTCTTACATATATGATAGCCCCGTCTCTGCCTCTGCCTTTTTAGCACAGACCAAAGGAAGGTGCCACCATATTGAACATACCTGACTTATATTTGATAGCCTATGTCAGATATCCTCTATGTAAAAAACACAATTAAATGCTAAGTGGGGGTCTACCAAGACATGAATAATTATCAGGAAATATCCAACAAAGGAACAATCACCGAATACCCAAGATGGCCTTGCTGTGACTTCCGACATCTTCGAAAGGTGTGGCTGAGTTCTTTGTGGAGGGTCAAGGCATCCTCGAGGACTCCCGCACATCCCCAGCAAGCCACTTATTTATAGAAGCACTACCTTAGTGTGAAATGTGGGCTATCGCTGGACCTCAAGCAACCAGCCCTGGAACTCTGAGTCCTGAGGTAAAATGAACTTTTTTTTTTTCTTCCAGCAGGCAAATTCAACTGTCTAGTAGGATTGAATTAACCGAAAACAAGCTTGGGAAGGCTGACAGCTTTAATTGCCATTTAATAGACCCATTTTGTAAACTCTCTGATATCTTGTGTTGATTGTGATTGCAGAGGGCCCCATGAGGAAATCTCATTTAAATTGATGCTCAATTTGGCCAGGATTGAAGAACTCGTGGGTGGCAATTGTGGAACAAAATTGGGTAAAATTCCTTTCATTTTTTTGGTGGCACTAACACGAGAACTTCAGTACTTAAATGCAGCCCATCTGGAGTCCTTCAATGAAAAGCTTTAGTTCCCAGAGAAAGGACTGGAAACCCCTTTGTCTTCCAGGCAGTCAGCAATTAATAAATGAGATCATCAGCAGAATGCTTTTTTAAACCGAATTTTAATAGGCTCATTTCTCAACCTGAGCTTCACCCTGGTTGGGATGAAAGGCTCGTCGTGTTATTTGCAAGACTTCCAGACCTATCATCAGGGAGAAAGAATGATAACCCTTCAACTATCCATGCTCATGTGCAGAAGATTACTTTCAATAGGCACATAAATTATCCACGTGGTATATTTCTTTGGGGAAACATTCAGAAATTGCTCGAAGGAATATAATGGATCAATATTTACCATATAGGTTTTCTTTTTCTTTTCTTTTCTGAAAATACTTTCTCACTTTCTCCCCAGTCTCTCTTCAGGTCCTCCTTGTCAGTTATTAATTCTGGACCTACCTTGTTCTCACAGGCATCCCTCTGCCATCTCAGAGTCAGGGGGCATGCTATCCTTTACGCCATTCTCATTAAACCTTCACCTGGATTGAGTCCTGCTGCATAAATCAGAGGCGCTCCGGTGAGACCTTCTTAAGGATTATGTCTTCTTTTTTTATTGCTGAAATCCAAAGGCAGGTTCATTACAAATGTGATTCAGACTGGAGATAGTAACTCCCATCAATAGCCAGGAGGCCATTTCTCCAGCCTTTAAGAAAACCTAGTGCTTTGTGGCTGCCAGAAGTTGAGGAGTGATACCTTCAGATCCCTAATACATGTGTTTACAACACTGAAGTTCTTACAGATGCTGCAGCAGAAAAATAGTCAGTTGCAAAGTCTTTAGAGAACAGGTATCACCGATGGTCTAAAGGAACCATCTGTTACAAGAGGAAGGTGTAAGGGAACAGTGCAAAACCATTAATAGTCTATATGGAAAGTAAAACAAATAAGTGCACGGTAACTCACATTTTGGGGGCACAAGTATGTCTTTTTCCTAGGTGCTTATGATCTTTGGTACAAGGTTGCTATTGTTTTTTAGATAGAACATCAGTCAGGACTGACTTATGAAACCAAAAAGGAATTGCAGGGATGAAATTTCCTGACCTCACATTTGCTGACTCACTAAGAGACTAACATATAAAGACTCTTTACCTTTTCTACTTATGTAGACAGGACATGTGGAGAATAATAATGTATGTCTGAAATAATTAAATATATTTGAAACAACAACAGCCCCTTAGCACAGTCCCCATGTTAGAGATAGATGCTCTCATTTGCTGAGATTCCAAAGCAGAGGCTGTGAGCTGAAGCTCTTTGCTCATTTGAAGCAAATTGCCTTGACAGTGCATGAGAGGGAGTAGCTCTCTGAGATAATTGGGTTCAAAACAAGTGTTTGCTGAATGGAGACAAGAAGCCTTTTGTACAGATTTAACAATGTGCGAATGAATGATTAGAGCAAAGGTTCTCTCTGGGAAACACATACATAATTCAGTTGCAGAACATATGATGAGGGGATATTTGGATATTAATTTAATAAACATAACTGCCTACTGTGTGCTTAGTTGAGCACTCGGGTATTCAGCTATAGATTGTTATGGCACTGCTGTGAGCACCTGACTGTGTCTCCAATGCCTCTCTGAAGTAGTTGGAGTTTTGGTGGGTGTGATGGTTTGAGTATGTGTTAAATACTTAGTCTGTAGCTAGTGGTAATATTTTGAAAGTTGTTGAAACTTAAGGTTGCAGGAATAGGTCCCATGATTATGTCTTTGAAAGTATCCTCTACAGTGCTCACATACAGAGACAGACAGACAGATAGATAGACAACCCCCTAAACACACACACACACACACACACACACACACACACACACACACACACACACACCAGCTCTTTTGCTTCTGCTTCTAGGCTTCCAGGAAGTAAAGAAATTCTTTGAATACATATTCCAGCAATGTGACATTCTGTCCAAGCTCACGAGAAACTTTGGATTGAACTCTTAGAAATAAGAAACCCTCCCCCCTTCCCATTCTTGTCAGGGATTTTGGTCACTGTGACAATCAGACGGTTGGGGCTTTCTGCAAGTTACAGCCAGCCATGGGTTATGCCTCCTCTCTGCATATCAGGCCAACAAACAGCTGTGGAAATCAAGAAAAATCTCAGAAGTAACTCAAACACTGAGAAATATTGCCTGAGACTAAGCAATTTATAGAGACAATGTTTTATTGTGTTCATGGTTCTAAAGATTGGAAAGTTCAAAGCTAGGCAACTTCCTTCCAATTGACAAGAACCACAGAGTCTTAAAGCAGCTCAGGACAGTACACAGCTAGACAGCATTCCTTTCTTAAAAACTATTTTTTAAAGATTTATTCATTTATTTTATGTATGTGAGTGCACTGTAGCTGTCTTCAGACACACCAGAAGAGGGCATTGGATCCCATTACAGATGGTTGTGAGTCACCATGTGGTTGCTGGGAATTGAACTCAGGACCTCTGGAAGAGCAGTCAGTGCTCTTAACCACTGAGCCATCTCTCTAGCCCCTGAGCCATCTCTCCAACCCCAGCTAGACGGTATTCTAGCTCACCTCTCACTTCTTTATAAAAAAGCACGGGATGATGGGATGATTGGGTTTAGAACTCATGGTTACAGCATCATTACGTTTAAATATTTTCCAAAAGTCCCACCTCCAGACATCGGAGCTGGATTTAAGTTTCCACCTTCTGGAATCCTTTAGCAATAGAATCTAAATTTCAAATAAAAGTTTGGATGGGAACATTCAGGCCATAGCACTATGGCAGATGTGTTTTGATGACACAGTTCTGGGTGGTAGAATGGTTCATGGAAATCACTTACCATTTAGAGCATCCTCACTCACTGTCTTTCCCTCATTGTCTGAATTCTCCAGAGCTGGACTGTGCATCTTGGGGACACTTGAACCCAGTTGTTTCTCAGGCTTCACTTTGGAGGTACTGGAAGACAGAAGCTGAATGATGCTTGACAGAGAAATCTTGAAAAAAATTTTTTTAAAGATTTATTTATTTATTGTATGTATGTGGGTACACAGTTGCTGTCTTCAGACACACCAGAAAAGAGGGCATTGGATCTCATCACACCATGTGGTTGCTTGGGATTTGAACTCAGGACCTCTGGAAGAGCAGTCAGTGCTCTTAACCACTAAGCCATCCCACCAGCCCTTGAAAAGAATTTTTTTACTCAAAAGATATTGATTTTGTTTGCTGCACACAGAAGAATAGATCTTAGTAGGAGACATGAATATCCTAGGAATGCGAAGATGTGTCGTGTAGAGAGATGTTTGAGAGAAGTGGAAGGTCTTTCTGCCAGAGCGGTTGTAGAGTATATTTCATTAACACTCCAGAATGCGACTTGGTTCTTAGTTTTGAACGCATCCCTTGTGATGGATTATTTTGGTTGTCATCTTGACTCACTTGGAAAGAGGGACCCTCAGTTTGAAAGGATCCTCCACCATGTGTACATACCAACACAGACAGATGGACAGACAGATAGACAAACATATTGCCTTGATCATATTGGCCTGTGAGTCATTTTTTGGATTGCTAATTGGTATAGAAGAGCATAGTAGGAGTGCCATCCCTAAGCTGCTGGGCCTGGGCCATATAAACAAAGGTAGCTGAGTGAGCTCGGAAAAGGAACACAGTGACACAGTAAGCAGTGTCCATCCATGGTTTTTGCTTTGATTATTGCCTCTAAGCTCCTGTTCCAAGTTCCTTTCTTGGCTTCCCTGGATGACGGACTACAGCAAATAAGCCTTTCCTCGCCTGAATTGCTTTTGGTGAAAGTGAGAGAGCAAATGACATCATCTATAAAACTTACATTACCTATAATAACCACAGTGGAAATAAGGGGAGGAGATTCAGGGGAAAACACAAGTAAATCTGTCAAGTAAGCGGATGAAGTCTCTATAAATAACAGTCTTTCTCCAAAGCTCCACATCATCCTATCATTGTTTAATTGTTACTGGTTGGCTTTTTTTGATGTGTGTGTGTGTGTGTGTGTGTGTGTGTGTGTGTGTGTGTGTGTGTACATAACCTAGACTGCACATAGGGGTCAAAGAACAGCATTGTGCTGTCTATTTTCCCCTCCTAACTTTACCCATGTTCTAGGAATTGAACTCAGATTATCAAATTTGAGTAGCAAGCACCTTGCCTGGCTGGGTCATCTCACTAGCTCTCGTAACATTATATTTTTCTTAATAACTTTTTCAGAAGTATCCACACACATACATACAGTTAAAGAGAAGGTTTTTCCTTCTCTTTAGAAGATTCAGGTAGGGAAGTAAGAAAAAGAAATCACAGTGCTCTAGAGGGACTAACTGACCCTATGGTGCCTGTATGATATGAATCTGTTTTCTATCTTCTTAAAGTATCTCAAGAGAAAAAAAACAGAGAGCCTCATTACTGATATCTGCCACGTATTTCAAATTGACAAGGACACATTAGCACTGCTAGCTTGTGCTTAGAAGTAACTCAGGGTAATTGGACCCGCCTTGGCCTCCAGTGTCCCTTGGCCTAGACTGTTTCAAAAGCTGATGCTGTTTCTTATTCCACATTTTAATCTCTTTCCCTACTTAGGTTTGAAGTTCTGATTGGGTGAATATTGAGCTCCTTTAATGAAATTATGACAAAAGCTCAGGTCTTCTCTCAAGGTTGTGGGCTGATCTGGGCTAGACAGGGTAACAACAAGAAAACGGAAGTGATTTCTCCCAGCCAGCCTCTCTAACCATCTGATGTGTGGCTCTTTTCCAGCTTTCACAGCTGAGGCATTGCTAATTGTTGGATTTACATTAAGACTGTAAGCTCTGGCAAGCCTGAAATTCACATTGGCTCATTTCCCCAGCCTCATTCTGCAAATAGCACCTCCTGCCCTAAAAGCTGAGGTCAGGGTAGAAGGATTAAAATCAAGGGAGCTGACTCTGGACTTCAGGTCTTCTCTTTCAAGTCAGGAGTGTCTTCAATGGAGGTAAAAAAGAATTCTAAAACTGAGAAAATATTCCCCGAGCAATTCCCCCTTCTAAGTGTCACTGCAGAACAAATGACTCTCACAGTCAGCACAGAAGGGACTGAGTTTGTCCACACCAGAGTAATTTGACTGGAGAGAGTAGTTCTTTTGGTGGGGGTGGGGGAGGGGCAGGGGCCTCAGAGCATTTCCTCTAAGTTCTAGCAGCAGTTCAGAGAAGGTGGTCTTTGTTTAAACCAATGCTTACTTGAACAGACAGTCCAGCCTCTTTTCAGTTGTCATCATGTGACAGTGGAAACAATGGAATGAAAACTGGTACTCAGAAAAAAAAATCTCAGAGAGTTTAGTTTCTGTTCATTCATTAATAGTAAACAACATTAGTGAATATTCAGTAGTAAACAACATTAGTGAATATTCAGTCTTTTAGTTGGTTGTCAACTATTTGCTGAAATGGAGCGCTTCCTGTTTTCAGGTTTAAAAATCTATATTTTCGGAAAAGTTTTAGATCAACATGATGATTGAACAAACATGTATTCACTTGCCTTGCCTTTATCATCCTTGAGAATAATCATGTTCCTTGTGTTACACTTGTTATATACAGTATGCATGTGCAGTCACTGGATATGTGTACATGGCTATCAGAGAAGTTCGGTGTTTGCACTGAGGTTCTGCCTGTGCTGTTCATTTACTTGATTCACACAAATGCAGTCTTGGGTGCTGTTCCTGCACAGTGCACCTCTCCCCATTTCCCAGCACCTCCTGCAACCATTGCTGTAGGGTTTCCTTCCCAGAATCCCCCACAGTTGTAATTAGACTGTCCAGCTTTTCCCAGACTGATATTTACATTAGCAACACACATGGAAGATTTTCTCATACCCTTAAGAAGGATTTTATTTTATGTGTATGGACAATTGCCTGCCCATATGTCTGCACAACACTTGTGCTCCTGGTACCCATGTAGGCCAGAAGATGGTGTAAGGTCCCCTGGAAGTGGAATTACTGACACTTGTAATACGCTATGTGGGTAGATCATGGGAAGTGAACCTGGGTCCTTTGGAAGTACAGTCAGTGCTTTGAACCACGGAGCCATCTCTTTAGTTTCCATTCTACATCCTTTTGTAGCTTGATGACTCAATGATTTTTACCACTAAATATTATTATTGAATAGATATATCAAGTTTGTCGGTACCTTTATCTACTGAAGACCACCATGGTTACTCCTAATTCGGACAAATACAAATTAGGATGAAGATAGATGTATTTTGTCTTCTTTCTGTCTTGAAAATTATTTGTATGCTTAGAGTGCACTGTGATCATTTTTACCAGTTTCCTCTCTCATCCTCTCCTGCCCTGTTGCCTTCCTTCTTTTCAACTATTTCCCCTCCTTCCTTCATGACTTTTTACATTTATGAAGGACTTCATGTTTGTGATTATGATTGCCATTTCTTATCCAGAAGACATCCTTTCCTAGCACTCGGAATCCTTCTGCTCTCTCTTATAATGTTTTCTGGGGCTGAATGGGATGGCATATGCTGTGTTGAGGGATGAACACTCAAGAGTCACTTATTCCCAGTATTTTACCAGTTGTGGGGATCCTGCATTGGCTAGCACCCTCCGTAAGAAACATCCCTGATCCAAGTTGAGAACAGCACTACATATAAACATTGAAGAGGCACTTTGACTACATGTCTGTTTAGCAAAACATCAGCTGTGTATTCTCTCCTAGAGCCTATGATTTCCCTAGATATAGTCTTGTGACGAGTTACCAGATTTCTAGTATCAGACATGAATTCCCTCTAGTGGAGTAGGCCTCAAATCCAGTTGGGCAGCAGTTGGTTAACTCAAATATTCTTGCCACACATGAGAACACATAACACACACACCTATAAACACACACACACACACACACACACACACACACACACACACACACATCTTTCTGGCTATGACAGGCATCATCATCTAGTAATGCAGGCTATAGTTGTTCAAATTCTTTTTAAATTTTTATTTTAGTTAGTTATGCAATAGTAGCTTTCCTTAGTTTGTGCTAGCCTTCCTCCCAACTCCCATTTTTCCTTGATCCCCTTTTGTCCCATTTACACCTTTCTGCCTCTTTGGGTGATGTGTTGCTTTGAGCTATAGCTTTAAATGAAATTTCTATAAAATTTAATTGATTTAACAGAAACTGGGACCAAAAAACCGAGTAGAGGAAAGTTACCCTTAAACTCATTACAGCTGTCCCTCCTTAAATGCAAGCAGACATTTTTCCAGAAAAAGTGGGGGTGGGGGTGCATGGTGAGCAACAATGCCATTCCACCTCTCTCTCCTTGTTATTCATGTCAGCAGTCATTTCTTCAAGTAGGGCTGGAATGAGTAACAATGTTTATATGTTAAGTGCTCAGCCCTAAATGGGACATATTGTCATGCCCTTTCCCTCAACACTATGGATCTTCACAGAACAGGGGGTGGAAAGATGGTAAGAGCCAGAGGTAGTAGCTGTGAAAAGGAAACTGTTTTCTAGGAATAACAAGGCAGTTGCACAAGTGGCTGGGACAGCATGTATAAAATGTGCGCAAGCTCAATCCAGATAGTATCTCACCATGGCATGAGTGAGGACATGACCATGAAGTCACACTCCTAGCTGAGGAATGATTGGTATTTGATAGCTGCTGTGAGAGGGATAGCCAGTTTTCTTTAATAGTGTGATCCCCTGGTATACTGGCCACACTTCAGGGCAGGCCTCAGACGTAAGAGTAGTTGGGCAACACAAATTGGACTAGATGGGTTTAGAGTATATACAATGTAATGCATGTATACATACATGTGTACATACATATACATATGTGTGGGGAACACAAGTTGGATGGGCAGGGAGAAAGGAGTAGGTCTAGGAGGAGTTGGGGGAGAGGTGGATATAATCAAAATGCATTGTATGAAATTCTCAAAGAATTAGTAAAAACATTGTTTTTAAAAAGTTACCATGTTAAAATTACTGTCCAGAAAAATCCATTATTGCTCAGAGTCTAGGTTAACATATATAGTTCAAAGACTTCCACTGACTGGTTTAGTCCTTTTTCTTTTGCATTTTCCAATTAGTGACTTATTATTGACATTTTAAAAAGAATCAAGTCTCTGTGGATGCCAGTTATATGCTAAATAATCCAGCAATAAAGAAGCATTAAAAACAAAGTAAAAGCAGAAACCATAACAAGTCATCGCTTATTCTAAATGAGAAACCTAATCAAAAGGGTTGCTTCAAGGAATTCCTAGAAGAGTAATGCTTGAATCCAAAGAATTAGTGATGTCATTTTGTTTTAAGTTTTGAGTTTGGAAAGGGTAATAGTCTAGATATTTTGAAAGAACAATATGAGGACATTTATATATAGCCAAGAAAATCAGTTCTTAAGGAACTATGTGTGAACCAGGGCTGGAGAGCTGGTTAATAATTTATATTACCTCTTCAGAGCCCAATGCTTCATTCCCAGCATTTATGTCAGGCAGCTCACAACTATCTCTAACTCCATCTTCAGGAGATCTGACACCCTCTTCTACTCATTCTCCTTGGGTACCCACATACGTGCGCAATACAAACATAAATGCACATACATTAACATACATAAAAATTAAGGGCTGAACTGTGGTTATGTGTTGTAGTGGAGTAAGTCAGTCCCAGACTAGGTAGCTTAAATAATTGTCATTGTGTGATTGCTTATGAAGCTGTTTATGTCTCCCCATGGGAAGGAATTTAGCAACACAGGTATTTTAAGTCTACTAGATTGTTAGGATCCATGCAAGTATTGCACCCTTTTATACAAGGCACCAGAACAGTGTCGGAGGTAGGCCTCTGCAAGGTGCTCTGGATTCAGTGCACCTTAGCTTCAGTGGGGCCATTATAGAACCATGTTGAAAGTCACAGGCCGCTGGGACTCCTGGGAAAAAAATGATGCCAATGTCTGAACAGTGTGTTGTATGCCTGAGTCCCAGACTCTTCACCTATGTATTCCAACATAATTTCATTGCATTTTGTATTGAAGAGAACACAAATGAGGATCCTAGATATAGTGCTCATTTTCTAACAGTGTAATGTAAATATAAGATGGGTTATAATCTTTTCATGAGGCCATTTGTTCAAAGATTTAACTTTAATAAACTGAATCACAAACTTGGTAAGAGATAGGTTCATTAATTGTAGAGCTGGAGCATGCCTTACTTCTCCCGTAAAGATTTTGTTATACATCCATTTGTTGGGAACATTTTCCTTATCCCTTTCTTTGAGGACATAGTGAATTTGTTGTATTTTCCCACCTCCTCTCCATCCCCTTTCTCTCCTCTCCTTTCCCTTTTACAAGTATTAGTTGTATTTTAGACTTAATGATGGGGATGTACTACATTCAAGTTCCTAGTCCATGCAGATGCTCAATATTGACATTTTGGCTGACTGACTAAGTGGTGTCTCTGGCTTACACAGTTTAAGACTCTAGGATTACATTAGCAAAGGGCAAAATTCCCAAGGTTCCATTTAAAGATCTCAGTGGCATTTTAAAATTCTAGATGTAGTTAGCACTTCATTCTGTGCAATAGAGCGAGTATCCTTCTGGGCTCAGGAGGAAAGGTTGGTTTCATACATAGATAATGAAACAAAACAGAACAAGAGTAGTCATCTAAAAGTTACTGTCCTTGTAAAGACAGACAGACACCACATATTAATAAGGTAATAATGAGTTAATATAAAACTATTTTGGCTTTCTTCTTTCTTGTAAGGATTAATGGAGAGAGACCTTCATTATTAACCCTACTGGGAGATTTGACAGTCAGGTCTTTTTCTAATCCCCAAATGTCAGTATTTCTTGGATCAAAGGCTAACTCTTAAGTGATAAGTAAGTGAATGGTGGTCTCAATGGCAGCCATGTGTCCAAAGGAAAGTTCACAGGAGAATAGTAGACATTCAGTCATTCCAAAATGTCATAAAAAAAAACCCCAATATAAGATGGTAGTATAAACAATGGAAATTTATTTCTTATCCTTCTAGAGGCTGAGAAATATCAACTTGGAATGAGAATGGTTGAACTGTAGTGAGGGTCCTTGCTCCTGACTTAAAAAGATCTTTTATATCGCCTCATGGTGATGAGAAGGGAGAGGGCAGTGGGAGAGATATAGAGGGAGGAGAAAAGATGGAAAGAAAGAAAACAGAGATGGAGGGAACAAAGGGAGGAAGAGAGAGACAGAGACAGAGAAAGAGAGGGAGAGTGACAAAGAAAGAATATGAAATTTTCTTATCTTGTGAATTATCTCATACTAAGATATCCATACATATGACCCCTGAGTAATCCCAATAGCATCATCTCCAAATCCTATCTACCAGGAGTTAGGAATTCAACATATAAACTGTGAGAGGACACACGCATTAAACTCGTGGCATTGAGTGATACTGAAAGTGCAACCACTGTACAATATGACACTTGCCCTCTGCTGGGTGTCTAAGATTGCCAAGACCACCATTCAGCAGTATCATCTCATGGCAATCTCATGACAACCCCAGATTGCCCGGTGGTTTTTCACATGTGTGATTTTTACCCCATGCCAAATCCAGGCTGGCTGAAGTGATCTGTGTGGGACAATAGGGCTGGCCGAGTAAGGCTTCAAGGCAATGATGTTATGTGGTGGCGTGGGCTCTGAGGGGGTCCCTCACACTTCCATGGGCAGCTCCTTTGGGCTACTGCTCTGGTTGTGAGGATGTTTCTATGGGAAAGAACAGGAGCCTCTGCTGAAAGCCAGAGCCATCTTGATGACAGTGTGAATGGGCCATCTCGGAGTTGTACTTCTGGTACCTAGATCCAGTGTTTAGTTAAGCGAAGTTCTGGCTAATTTTAGACTATAGTTCTGAACAATTTCCCCAAAGCCAAATTACACAGCTATGGTTCTCTCAAATTCTTGAAACACAAACATTGCCAAAGACAATAAATATTCATTACTTTATGTTACAAAGTTTTGGAGAAATTTACTATGGGCAGCTAATTAATCTGTGTATGCACATTCCTGAGGAAAGGCAGGGTACACTGTGCTGGTGTCCAGTAACTGCACATGGTGCCATCCAGTGTGACTCAACTGGAGAGGAGATGACTAGGCTACCATCTTATTAAAAGAGGAAGGAAGGAATGATGCATTTAAAAATAAAGTCTCTCTAGTACATTTTTTACTTCGTTTGTTAATATATCTGAAACACTGGGGCTAGAAATACCACAGCATAGCACACAGAAGGGGGTAAAATACTGAAAAGCTTCTCAGGATATCTGAGTTTTCAGACAACTCACAATTAAGTCATTAAACTTTTCTGCTCCATGTCTTAGTCAGAGTTCTCTAGAGTCACAGAACTTATGGTAGTCTCTATGTAGCAAAGGGATTTATTGATGACTTACAGTTTGTAGTCCAACTCCCAACAATCAACTCCCAACAACAGTCACGGCAGCAGCTGTGAATGGAAGTCCAAGGATCCAGCAGTTGCTCAGTCCCACAAGGCAAGCAGGCAAAGCAGAGAGAGCCTTCCTTCTTCCAATGTCCTTATATAGGTCTCCAGCAAAAAGTGTGGCCCAGGTTAAAGGTGTGTGCCCCCACACCTTTAACCCCAGATGACCTTGAACTCATAGAGCTTTCTATGTTAATCCTATGGGATTCGTAGCCACTATTCCTCAAGGTCTCCATGCCAAGATTCAGATCAGAAACTTGTATCTCTCAGCCTCCAGATTAGGGCCATAGGTGAGCCTTCTAATTCTGGATTGTAGTTCATTTCAGACATAGTCAAGTTGACAACCAGGAATAGCCATTACACCCCTCCTCACCCCAGGTTGATTGCAGATTGAGATAATGAAGAGGGGAGGGTCTTGCTCACCAAGTTCTTAACACCTAACACATCTCATGTGTCATTACAATCATAAAGCCATAGAGTGTGGATGAGGGTCAGGATTAGAAACTTGTTGAAAGAGGAATGAGAAGAAATATGGGAAAAACAGCTCATTTTTCTCTCTAAGGAAAGTATTTTTTTTTTCTAATCATAAAAATATGTTTTAAATAGACTTTGAAGATTACCTTACAGTTATGGAGTATTTCCATACAGGGGAAAAGCCTGTGAATTCACCAAGCTGATCATAAGCTGATTCCTAATAATTCTGTCTCCTGACCCTCTACTGACATTCCCAACAGACCCTGCGACCGGCTGCAGTTGTTCCATGGCCATGCTAATTATACCTTACCCTCCTGTAGCTGCCGTTAGTATCTGTCCTACCATAGAGACCTTGTGTCCCACATTGGATCTATTTCATGAAACCAATAAGCCCTATAGCTCTCTAGTCTGAAATAAGATGGTAAAATGTGAGATTTATAGATACTGCTTCATTGTGCATGACACTCACATCTCTTTTCCCATCTGGTGTGGCAAAAAGAAATTTTTTTCTCCCTTTAATGCACCATGTTGTTCATTGCATGTTGCCTAAGAGCTTGAAGAGTTGATGCGTGGCTCTCACCAGCATGAAGGACCTGGTGCTGTGGGCAAGGCTTTAATGCAAACTGAGCATGAAGAACCTGGTGCTGCAGGCAGGGCTTTAACTGAAACCAAGCTAGCAAAAGCTTCATATTGTTATTTCAGCTGTTTATTTTAGGAAGGGGAGGAGAAATCTTATTTTTTTTAAAGAGTTATTTACTTATTTTATGTATATGAGTATACTGTCTGCCCCTGTCTTCAGAGACACCAGAAGAGGATTTCTGATCCCATGATAGATGGTTGTGAGCCACCATGTGGTTTCTGGGAATTGAGCTCAGGACCTCTGGAAGAGCAGTCAGTATTCTTAACTGGTGAGCCCGGTGAAGGAGAAATCTTTATGTCCTAGTTTGTTAACAAAACTGATCTTCAAATTAGAACACACATTTACTTGCCAATCTTCCTCCAAATTTGTTATTAAGTAAGCAAGCCATCATCACAATGTTTCAGATATTTGATTCAATAAACAACACATTTTTTTTTT
>JADRCD010097182.1:0-20776 GCA_019843815.1 Montemys delectorum | reverse complement strand
ACACACACACACACACACACACACACACACGCACGCACGCACGCACGCACGCACGCACGCGCGCGCGCACGCGCACACACACACACTCCTACAGAGAACTTTATATATGTGTCTTCTCAATCTTAACACTAGGACTTTGTTGGGCACATGCATCTGTTTTCTATTTCCACTGTACTTTTGGACATTGCATACAATATGTTGTATTGCATGCACATGCATCCAACATACATACACACACACAAGACATGGCCCATAACATAAAACTGAGGCCTCAGTGCAGGATTTGCCTAACCTATATCTGTCTCTAACAGTCACGTAATCTGATCAGCCATTATGTGTTCTCAAATCTAGCTAAGATTTTCAGCTTCTATCGTATCTTAAGCATCAGAGGGTAACAGGTCTCTACATGGATCACTGTTGCTTCTGATTTTTCTTTTACTGGTTCCAAACTAATCTTTATTCTTTCAGAGTTGCTGCTCTGAACAGCTTGGAAATTTGGTAAAAATATAATTTTTAATTTTTCTTCATAAGAACAAGGTTTCAAACCATAATATTTTCTAAGAAATACTTATAGAGTCTTGCTTATTATCATATGCAAAATATCTATGTTGAAGTTCCTGGTCTCCCAAGTGTTGGATTCCCAGCTCCTCTTACCTAAGGTATAATGCGCACCATTGGCCTGACACAAGGCACCCACTGCTGAGTGAATGCTTGTGAATGCAGGAAGTCACTTTGTTTAATAAATGCAACGTATCCTGCACATAGTTCTGACATCGTATACATACATGCGTTCTCTCTTGCAGGCTATTGGCTGTACTCTGAACTGCAGTTGCCAAAGTTTCAAACCTGGGAAGATAAACCACCGTCAGTGTGAAGAGTGCAGGCACGGATGGGTGGCTCATGGTAATTTTATTTCTTCCTTCTCACCCTTTAGTGGCTTTTCTTAATAACTTACATTTATAGAGGAACTGACTTCATAGCAAAGAGTGAGAGCTGACTCCTAAACTAAATAGTAATTTCGACTATGTTCCAGGTAACAGGCTACATAAATTATCTCTTCACATTTTAACTTATATAATATCTTATTAACTCCATTCTAAATATTTCAAAACTGATCCTTCAGGTGCTGTTGTATGACACTGATACACATGTTCCACAGTCATAATTAGTGTCTAATATTTTTTGGCTGAAATGTGTCCTGATACAAGCATGCCTCCTATTCGTGATTTAGCTGAAATTTATAACTGGACATCCTGCTTTTGCATTTGCCAACTCTGACAGTTGTGAGCCACTTGGAACTGCTGAGTGCTGGAATGGTGGAAGGACTGCTGGAGAGCGGAGTTACTACCTTTCTTTAACTTTGATGGATTTCGTGTAAATAGCCCCCAGGGGCTGGTAACTCTTGTGCTGAACAGACTGGATTTAGATGGCTTAATTTCTAAAGTCTCAGTCCCAAGTAGCAGATTAGGCCCTGGCCCAGATCTTTGAAGATCCCAGGGCCATCTTCACCTCCAGACTCTGCCTCTTTACCTGTCCAGTCTCTGATTCTGCTCTTACTGCTTCTGTGTTTCCCCTTTTCTTTCTCCCTTCCCTGATTTGTGAACATTTTCCTTCTCAGGCATGTCACAAGAATGGGAGAAAAATCTTAAGTCTGTTATTTTATTTTAGAAGTTTCTGTGAAGAACATGAAGCCCTGTGGCTCTTACAGATATTAGACCTTTATGGATTTTGGGTTTTTTTTTTCTCCCTGTTGGTACAGATAACTAAGAATAGCCCAAGCTATTCTTATGGTTCTTTCTTATTCTTAAATTCTTTCTATGCAATGGTTCTCCTAAAATTAGAACTTTCCCAAACATCTCGCACTTGATTTTCAGCTCTAAGTAAGCTGAGGATTCCCCCGGTGTATCCAACAAGCCAAGTGGAAATTGTCCAGTCCAATGTGGTGTTCGATATTAGCAGCCTCATGCTCTATGGAACCCAGGCTATCCCTGTTCGCCTGAAAATCCTACTGGACCGGCTCTTCAGTGTGCTGAAACAAGATGAGGTTCTCCAGATCCTCCATGCCCTGGACTGGACGCTTCAGGACTACATCCGTGGATATGTGTTACAGGTACAGTGACCTTGGCCTAGTCTTCTCCTTGAGTGCCCATGAAACTGACATAACCCAGTGCCCTACCAGTCACTGTGGCCTCCTTCCTTTTGAACTTCTTCCTAATGACTTAAGGCCCTAACTCACGATTCTGGGAGGAATCGTGTACTTTCCTAAGGCCTCTGCAAAGCTTTAGGCTATAGGAGCACTATATGAACTCTTGAGCATATTTTACTAAGCTAACTTCCACAGAAAACTGCTTGCTTCATGTTGGGTGTTGCCTCCATTATGTGTATCACACTCAAACTCCCCTCTACTCAAGGTGCTCTGTGTGTCAGAATTGGGGGATGAGAAAAGGCGCCGGTATGCCTGAACTACACAACAAACAGCACTCGGGCTGATCCTCCTGTTGTTCTGGAAAGCCTCTGCCACTTGGCAGCTAAGTGTCTCTCCTTGGCTCCACGTGTGATGTTGCTATATCCATATGCCAACCCTTCCTCTCTGTCTCCATCCCTTCCCCTTCCTCCTGCTAGCGACTCTTGTTCACCCACTTTCTCCTCTTCTTGCAGCAACACCAAATTCTCTCTCAGCTTCCACACATGTTCTCTCTGCTTCAGTGCTTCAGTCTGCTCTCCCTTGTCTATTTTCCAGAGTTAATTGAACTTCTTTTCCTATGTCACACCATGGGTGCAATGCCTCCTATTTCTAAGTCAGAGACCATCAAACTCGTTTGTGAGAAAACAGCACATTTTCTGAAGTGTCAGAGGATTGTTTCTTGCCACTACACTAGAAATATCAGCAAGCTTCAGTTAAAATTTTTTTCAGTGAAATGAGAGATGTATGTATTTTCAAGTCTAATATTAACTTTAGTTTTAGGTAGGTCATATACTGACAACACCTATTTATTAGTAGACATATTCTAGTACTTTTGTGATAAAATAGATATATTATTCCTGTTTTCTTTTTTTTCCTTTTTTTTCAGATAGGGTCTCACTATGTAGCCCTAGCTTGCCTAGAATTTCTATGTAGCCAGGGCTGGCCATGAACTCACAGAGACCCACCTGCCTCTGCCTCCTGAGTGCTAGGATTAAAAGTATACAGCACTAAGCCCATTTACCCTTGTTTTCTAGTTAAGAATCCAGAAGGCTGTGAGTGTCCTCACTGAAAGTTACTCCACCAGTATGGAGCAGACCCAGAAATGAGCACATTTCTTCCTAATTCTGAAGCCTGTAATCTTTCCCTGGAATCCTATGTGCACACATCTGGCGTGGGGCCCTCAGCTGACTAGAAATGACCATATAAAGAGTAGCATTCTGGTCTTGCATTATGATATACAACAATGTTTAATGATCCTAATAATCTTGCTTTCTAGTATTAGGATTAAAAATGTAGAATCAATTACCTTGAATTTCTGGTGCTTGAAATATTTATGATGTTACAGTCCTCCTCATCTTCAAAACTCTCACATGCACTGTGAAAAATCTCAGTAGGCCATCAAATACATGTTCTGTGATAAAATATTTATTGTAGTTTTGGGAGAAGTTAGGCCTTGCTAGATTTTGACAGATCTCCAGCACTCCAGCGTAGCTATAGCTCTGCTTTATGGACAAGGGTAGAAGATCAATAAGTGCTCCTTTGGTTGTTGATGGTAGGTGCTTGGGAGATTATTAAGTCTGCAGCAAATGAGTACTTGAGCTATATCCAGACCTCACTGCCCCATTTGTACTCTTTAGATGAAGATACTACTGTCATTCAAATGATACATATTTCTATTTTACTGAAGAAAATCATTGTGCCTCAGTATATGACAGAAATCATATATGACAGCCAATTAGTTTGAAATAAGATGAAAAATAATTACCGAATTTCCCTAACTTGTGTTTGAGAAATACACATTTACTTAGCTCTTCTAGACTAATGGTATGGCCACTATTTACATTTGTGTAGTTTATGATTTGCACAGAGTATCTGGCCTAGGGGAGTGGGGTGGGCTGGGATTAAACTCTGCAAAGCCTGTGTTGATCCACAATAGCATTTTTGTGTGTGTGTGCACAAAGTACCCTCTTTCAGTCTGGTGGAGGTTCCGTGAAATGCACCTGCATGGGAAGCAGAGCAGGCAGCCATGGACTGGGATTTTCTCACATTCTGGTTTGTATTTAGGATGCCTCGGGGAAGGTGTTGGATCACTGGAGCATCATGACCAGTGAGGAGGAAGTGGCTACCTTGCAGCAGTTCCTTCGCTTTGGAGAGACCAAGTCTATAGTTGAGCTCATGGCAATCCAAGAGAAAGAAGAGCAGTCTGTCATCATACCACCGGCCACGGCAAACGTAGACATCAGGGCTTTCATAGAGAGCTGCAGCCACAGGGGTGCCAGCCTCCCCACACCAGTGGACAAAGGAAACCCCAGCAGCATGCACCCTTTTGAGAACCTTATAAGCAACATGACGTTCATGTTGCCTTTCCAGTTCTTCAACCCTCTGCCTCCTGCTCTGATAGGGTCACTGCCTGAACAGTACATGCTGGAGCAGGGGCAGGACCAAAGCCAGGACCCCAAACAGGAGCTCCATAGGCCCTTCTCTGACAGCAGCTTCTTAACTTCTACCCCATTTCAGGTTGAAAAAGAACAGTGTCTCAACTGTCCAGAAGCTGTCACCAAAAAGGAAGACAGTGCTCACTTAAGTGACTCCAGCTCATATAGCATTGCCAGTAAGCTCGAAAGGACGCAGCTGTCCCCTGAGGCCAAAGTAAAGCCTGAGAGGAACAGCCTTAGTGCTAAGAAGGGCCGGGTGTTCTGCACTGCATGCGAGAAGACATTCTATGACAAAGGCACCCTCAAGATCCACTACAACGCGGTCCACCTGAAGATCAAGCACAAGTGCACTATTGAAGGGTGTAACATGGTGTTCAGCTCCCTGAGGAGCCGGAACCGACACAGTGCCAACCCCAACCCTCGCCTGCACATGCCGATGAATAGAAACAACCGGGACAAAGATCTCAGGAACAGCCTGAACCTGGCAAGCTCCGAGACCTACAAGCGTCCAGGTTTCACAGTGATGTCTCCAGACTGTGGGCCCCTACCTGGCTACACTGGTTCAGTGGAGGACTCCAAAGGCCAACCCACTTTCTCAAGCATTGGGCAAAATGGTGTGCTTTTCCCTAATCTAAAGACTGTCCAGCCAGTCCTTCCTTTTTACCGCAGTCCAGCCACTCCTGCTGAGCTGGCCAACACACCCGGCATGCTGCCTTCTCTCCCTCTGCTGTCCTCTTCAATCCCAGAGCAGCTGGTTTCCACAGACATGCCATTTGATGCTCTTCCCAAGAAGAAATCCCGGAAGTCCAGTATGCCTATCAAAATAGAGAAAGAGGCTGTGGAAATAGCTGAGGAGAAGAGACACAGTCTCAGCTCAGACGATGACGTGCCCCTGCAGGTAGTCAGTGAAGATGAGCCAGAGGACAGCAGTCCTCAGTCAGACAGAGTGCTTGAGGAACAGCATACACAGCTAAGCGTAGAGGAGTCTCTTCCACAAGAAGAAAGAGCCTGCCATCTTGAATCTGTGATTGAATCACATGGAGCTATCAGCAGAACCCTTGAGCAGACTTCGCTCACTGAGAGGGAGGCTGAACAGAAGGTAGCACTGAGTGCAGTGATGCCAAGAGAGGTGGAGGATGGCGGCCACGAGCGCCATTTCACACCTGGCCTGGGCCCCCAAATTCCTTTTCCTGACTACATGGAGTTGCAGCAGCGCCTGCTGGCTGGGGGACTCTTCGGTGCTTTGTCCAACAGGGGGATAGCTTTTCCTTTTCTGGAAGAGTCTAAAGAACTGGAGCACCTGGGTGAGCATGCACTAGTGAGGCAGAAGGAAGAAGCTCGATTTCAGTGTGACATCTGTAAGAAGACCTTTAAAAATGCTTGCAGCATGAAGATGCATGAGAAGAGTACACATGCCCGAGAGACACATGCGTGCACAGTGGAGGGCTGTGGGGCTGCTTTCCCTTCCCGTAGGAGCAGAGACAGGTAAGGTGTCTGTCGGCAGCTGTCTCTCCCTAGACAGCAGTTTTAGGTTGGTTGCTTGCTTGCTTAGTTGGTTTTGGGTTTTCAAGACAGAGTTTCTCTGTATAGCCCCAGCTGGCCTGAAGCTCAGCTCTGTAGATGTGGCTGGCCTCAAACTCACAGAGATCTGCCTGACTCTACCTCCCAAATGCTGGGATTAAAGGCATGCCCAGCACCACCTAAACCAGCAGTTTTTAAACCTTAGCATGTATTGGCTTGAAAGGTCAGGAAAACAGGCCTCCGGGCACTAACCCTAAAATTTACTGTTGTAGGTCAGGGGTGAAACATAAGAGTTTGCATTTCTAGCAAGTTTCCAGATGATGTAGTATTTTTTCTGAGGAAACTCTTGACTTTTTAGTTCTAAAAAATCTAAAAGCATTTAACCACAAAACGTGACCTGGAAAGGCATGATGCTTTTTGTGGGAAATTTCCACTATTACCTTTCTAAAGGGTTTATGTAGCTTTGGTATTATTGAATTACTAATGAATGTACTGATATTAATTTATTGATACATACTCTGATATATTTCAGCACACATATCATTCATTCTACTATTCTAGTCTGAGCTTACAAATTGAGAAACACATCTGACCCCAGGTGTGTATGCTCATGGTACGCTGGTTCTCCTTTAGCAGCTGGTGGGAAGGGAAAGTGTGGAGAGGTGGAGAGAGGGAGGAAGGGCTTTCTAAAGTATCATGCCACTTCTCAAAACTAGCCTGATTTTCATTTCACAAAATGGAGAATCTATCACACGAAACCTTTTCTCTGGTTTATAGTCATCCAGCAACATTTGCAGAAAAAAGTAGCAGTTTGATTAGAGACTATCAAAGAATAAAGATGATCGGCAGCTCATTTCAGTAGCTGTGATGTCTGCTGGAAAGCTTTCTTTTCGTGAAGCACACAGACTAGTCTCAGAGTGCACACGCACAGGGCTCGGCATCTTGGAGCACAGCACTGGGCTTTTCTCGGTGCACTTGGGCTACCAGTCACATTTTAGGTCACCTCCTCCCAACCTCTGGAAGGGAGAGCAGGTATGGCCAAGGTGATCTAAGAGGTATAATGAAAGGGTCAGCTGTCTGATGAAATGCAGTGTGATAAATGGTTCGGAGGATGTGAAAACTACATTTGTTCAAACAAGCTTGACTTGAAGCAGCTTAGCATCACCACTAACTTAGTCCAAATTGTAACGCCTAATTTGTTAAGAGGGTGAAAATGTAAAGACTCCCACACACATTCCTTGCTAGGGCTCATAAGAACACTCTCATTGTCTTTACTGAAGACACAGGAGATACTAGTTAGAACCCCTGCCTCTGTTGCTAGGATGTTTAAAGCAAACCACTAGGATACCCTAATTAGTGAGCCAGCCCTTCGCCTTCGTCCTCCAAGAAGAGGAGGGCTTGCTCATGAATAAGCTGTTGTTAGGAGGAGGAGGAGGTAGTCACCGCAGTTAGGTTATCTCTGCTGCCTGTGAGGCTGTTATAGCCCACAGGGCCTACTAGATTATAACACATACTAGATCAACAGTTCTTTTCATATGATACTTCATTTTCATACAGTCAGTGGCTTCTTATGCTCCGACCTATAAGTAAAGAACTCTCGACTATAACAGATTTTCAACTGATATTCTAAGTGTTTCAATGCTACTTATTCCAAAAGTCAGAGATATTTGAACATTTATCTACAAATCCATAGTTTCAAAAACACCATTTTAAGTAGGACTTTATAGGTAAGCCCAGGCCCAGGTCTGTCACTCCAGCTAAGTCAAAGGTTGACAACTGTATTATGTTGTGTTAAGGAAACTAACTTCCCCTCTTTGAGCCACAGTTCTAGCCAGCGTCAATTCCTAGGGAGGGAGGGAGGGAGGAAGAAGAGGAAGGGAAGAAGAGAGAAAAGACAGACAGACAGACAGACAGACAGACAGAGACAGAGACAGAGTTGATCAGTAACTCCTCTATGGTAGGTGCTCCGTAACAATCTGCTCACACAAGTCTTCAGTCTAGTGGAAGAGACAGACAGCACAAGGTAATCGCAGGCAGCCGTGGAGATTGCCGCCATGTCATGTAGGCTGTGGTGGCACATATTAGGGTGCTTACCCAGAATCCTCAATATGCTAATCAAAGCCCCCTGAATGAAGGGGAACGTCCAAGCCAGCCAGGATTACGTGTCTTAGTCCCATAACAATTTTTTTTATGTAACTCGGCTGAGGACCTTCAAGTGTGTTTCTTTGTTTAGGCTGTAGCAATCATTGCTTACTGTATTAGGAAGTAAAACTGGAAAAAACATGACATGTCTCTTTAAAACAAGAATATACACATTACATATGTTAATATAACATTTTAATGGGAAAAGACTTTTATTTTTCCCAGACAAATATAGTGAAGTAAATAGCTTTATTTTATATTTTTTGAGATCTCTAATACTTGGTTTAGTAGAAAACAGCTTGGTTCTCACATCTGCTTCTGAATTCACGTGCTATATACATTCTGGAAACCACCCCTGAATTAATAATTAGCTGTGAACTCTTGTCCTGGGAGCTACTGTAAGGCTGTCGGGGACTGGGCTTGTTCAGACCATGCTTTAAGAGTCACCGATCTCAAGTAAATGGAACTGAGAGGGAGAGAACCCTTAGTGGGCGGCGGAGGTTGAAGGGAGGATGAGGCGGGGGCACAGATTCAGAGTCCTTAGAGAAGAAAGACTGCCATATGGTCCAGACAGTCTTTGCATTCATAGTACTTCCTGCTCATAGGGAAGGACTTTAGCACCGTAGGAACAGCAAACCTAAGGCCTGAGAAGAAGGGAAGAGCTAGCTGTAGTCTTCACTGGATACCCAAGAGCTGGACAGGAAACCCAAGAGATATTTACATTGTAGTAGAACCTTCGTGTTCCAGGTTCCTGCAGATGTCTGACTTTTTAAAAATGCTTGAATGTAGTGGAATTAATATGTCCATCTGCTGTCTGGTTTTCTGCCAGACAAGTACCAGCCCTTCAGTGCAGAACATTAACATAATCACAGGGCAGGGCAATAGCTGAGAAGAGCTGCTTGCAAAGTGGGTGATCTTGAGGTATAATTCTCATTATGTCTACAAAAAATGTATAAAGGGCTAAAAATTGCATGACAAATATATAAATTTTATAAAATATGATGAAGTCTCCTCCATATGCACACGTTGAGGGATTTAGAAGGGAAATTTTAATTCTTTATTTGTAGAGATGGTGTTTTCTTGACTCTGGCATAATTCTGATCTATATTAGGGGAGATACTTTTCTTCTTTGTGATCATTCTCCTGTCACCTGTAAGATTGTCACCTTTTTGATATAGGGATCTTTTTTTCTTGTCAGAAGTGATCAGGGGATCCCAAGAAAGAGCAACATTGATTTTTACAAGTTACATCCATGATAACATGAGGGTAAACAGCATGTGCCATAATGGATGCTCATCATCCGCCCGTTAGGAGTAAATCACTGGGTGCAAGATTGGCAGTGTGTTCACACTGCTGCATTTGCAAAACTCCTGTCTGGTTCCTTACGAGACACTGCAAACACGACCTATCCTAGACATACACACACAGACACAGACTCCTCCCTCTCCCCCCCCCTCTCTCTGTCTCTGTCTCTGTCTCTCTCTCTCTCTCTCTCTCACACACACACACACACACACACACACACACACACACGATTTCCACCTGGTTAGGTTGCCTGTTGTAACTTCAGGACTTCTGGAGTGAAACATGTACACCTACTCTAGACCAGTGCTATCCAATAGAAAGATGATGGGAAACCACATTAGGAGTCTCTAATGTTTCGGGCAGTGGTGGCGCACGCCTTTAGTCCCAGTACTTGGGAGGCAGAGGCAGGTGGATTTCTGAGTTCGAGGCCAGCCTGGTCTACAGAGTGAGATCCAGGACAGCCAGGGCTACACAGAGAAATCCTGTCTCGAAAAACCAAAAAAAAAAAAAAAAAAAAAAAAAGGAATTGCTGATGTTTTACTCACAACGTCAAAAGGGCAAGGGCAAAGGGAATCAGGAAATGCAAGGCTTAATAACATGTTTAATTCAAAATAGCTCAAATACTGTCATTTCTGTATATGACAGTGGCAGTGTGTCAAGTGTTCGGTGGCCATATGCATGGTGTGTTTTGAAGATGGTAATCTTTCCTCATTTCATTGAAATAAAATACCCTGCTTAATTTCTTATTATTTGTGACTGGTGCTCTTCTTAGGCCCCCTCCCAATTCTAGTATCCTCATTAAATTAGCCTAATTGAAGTAGTCTCGCCATCCTCTATGGTTGAAATAACAGCAGTTACATGTAATCTGGTGGTGAAAATTGAAGTTTCCAGACTGTTGGCTTTCCTGGGCGAATGCTGGCTTCTGATAGGTAGCCACACAGTGGTCTAGTACCTGCTGATCACATAGCCTGGCTTACAGGATGTTAACCCCGGCTGTGATTCCCACCACACCACAGGATTTCCTAGTGTCTGTGGAGTCTCTCTACTCAGAATAATGGCTCTAAAATAACAACCAAAGCCACTCATCTCTAACTGACTGTTCACTCTTGCAGACACAGCTCGAACCTAAGCCTCCACCAAAAAGTACTGAATGAAGAAGCATTGGAGACTAGTGAGGACCATTTTCGTGCAGCTTACCTTCTGCAAGATGTGGCCAAGGAGGCCTATCAGGATGTGGCTTTCACACCGCAAGCATCACAGACATCGGTCATCTTCAAGGGAACAAGTGGCATGGGCAGCCTGGTCTACCCAATATCTCAAGTTCACAGTGCCAGCCTGGAGAGCTACAACTCTGGCCCCCCTAGTGAGGGCACCATTCTGGATTTGAGCACTACCTCAAGTATGAAGTCGGAGAGCAGCAGTCATTCCTCCTGGGACTCTGATGGCGTGAGCGAGGAAGGTATTGCCCTCATGGAGGACAGTGACGGCACCTGTGAAGGACAGAGTCTTGTCTCTGGGGAAGATGAGTACCCCCTCTGTGTCCTGATGGAGAAGGCTGACCAGAGCCTTGCTAGCCTGCCCTCTGGTTTGCCAATAACCTGTCATCTCTGCCAGAAGCTATACAGTAACAAAGGGACCTTTAGAGCCCATTACAAGACCGTGCACCTGCGCCAGCTGCACAAGTGCAAGGTGCCTGGCTGCAACACCATGTTCTCATCTGTCCGCAGCCGGAACAGGCACAGTCAGAACCCCAACCTGCACAAGAGCCTGGCTGCATCTCCAAGCCACCTCCAGTGACCAGCCAGAGACTCTTACAAGTGTGTGACATATTTCAGGAATAGAACAATCCAAAGCATAAGGTAGCAGGACTGTTGAGGACCATTTCTCAAGAGCCACGCAAAAGTGATTTGACTGTACAGCCTTCTACAGCAGGGTAAGCGCAAGACGCGCCTGTGAGAAGCTGGCACTGGGGTAGCCCTTCCTATTTTTTTTTTTTCTTAGCCCACAGAGTTTTCCACTGACACAAGGAAGACACAGAAAGCCAGTTTTCCCGATTTGTTTACATGTTTCCTAGGAAACCTCCAGGTCTGCAGATGAACTGGAGGGAGCAGGGGTCAGGAACCAGGCACACAGGAGGCCTGCAGTATTAAGGGTACCAGGGAAGACGTTCTCTGGAATACAGCACAGTCACCATGGGCATGACAGCAGTCCCAAAGATGTCGTTTTTCAGGTCCTCCTCCCTGTTTTGGCAGGGGTGAATCCAAAACTCAGACTTGAGTTTAGGGAATTGACATTCAGAGAGCATCCCTCCATTGGGAGTTGTTAACTGCTCCCTCAGTCTCTAATGGAACTCTAGGGAGTTCTCCAAGGAAGCTGGGTGGCCTCTAATATGTTTCTTGTCAAATCTTGATCTGTAACATGCATTTAAAAAGCTAGAGGGAAAATATTTCATGCACTTAAGAGTAGTGGTCTTCAGTTTAATTTAAAGTTATTTTGATAATATTTAACTTGAGTTTATATTATGTAACTATTTGGTGCGAGTGCAAACATGTCCCTGTTGCCTCCGAATCTCTGTTCAGAATTAGAACAAGTGACAACTTATGCTTCAGAACCAGAGCCTATCTTCAGGTGGTGAACTGCAGAGTCTGTTGACCCCTTGGGGTGAGTGTAAGCGTGATTCTGACTAAATCATTTGTATATATCCACCAAGCTATTTAGAGAACATGGTTCCTATAGCTGTTGTGTATTTTCAGTATCACTGGATCCTTTGGTCTTCACTCGTTGGTAAATATATAAGGTTTGGATGAACTTTGACATTTATTTGGTAGAAAGCAGAGTAGAGACCTTACTGCCTTGTTCTATGTCTAATATTTAACTTATTCCAAGATCTATTCCACACTGTTAGACATGTTTGCCACTATAGAAAGGATTTGTAATCAGCCCTGTGAGGTGAGAATGTCTCTTGGAATTAGGCATTTACAGTAGTCATAAGGGCTATGCAGCTTTAAAAGAGGTGGATTTTGTATTCAGAGTTCAAGTTAACTGTCTGTTTGACTCATGTTGACTTAATTAAAAAAAATCCTTAAAGGAAATTGATGTTTATAAGAGATATTATCCCCCTGGCTTAAAGATAGAGAAAGCCAACAGCATGTTAGCAATTATTTCAACTTAAAAAAAAATTACTTAAAAGTTGTCTCTTCTTAAGGAGAGATGTATCCTTCAAGCTTTTTTTGTTACTGAGATGTTTAACATTAAAGTTTCCCCAAAATGGAAAATTTTGTATGCAAATGTTTTCTATGATTTAATAAAAATATATGGCATACCTTTTGTTTAAAAGGCAAATATTTATAACAGTGGTTTCATTTTCATGTCTGTATTTTCACGAGTCGATTTTCTCACATGTACAAACACAGAGACATTGTGGACTTGAGAGAGCTGAAAGTCCACAGTTGACAAGACTTCTTATACCAATATAGATTGCAATAAAAAGGTCTAAGAGATGAAGTGATTAATTCATTGAGAGGATGAGCTGAATATTGACTTTACAGAAAAACCACATGCTGTGATGTCTCATAAATCCTGTGCTGTCCAGGACAAGCCTTACCTAGTTCTGAAAGTTGAACATAATGACGTAATAAGCATTCCTTAAATGTAACTTCTTCACTTTTTGTCTACCTTCACGAATCTAGTGTTCCACTTAAACTGGTGTAAAGTAAAGTATCTGGCCACTCTGTCAGTGCAGGAAGCTGCATGTCCACCAGATGGTGAAGTTGCAAACTACATATTCCCAGTTTGCAGACTGTTGAGTTCCCTGGTGAGTGCTAGCTTCTGAAAAGCAGTGAGTGACAGTGAGCCCATAGAGAAAGAGCTTGAACACATCTGTCCATCCAGCCTCCCTTCCATATTTTACTAAGTAAAGGACATCTTTAGAGAGAAGCATTTATACTAGTCTCGCTCTACTCCTAAGCCTTCCTGGGTGGCTACAGTGGCGTCCTAAATGGTCCTTTGTTGCTAGTCTTGCATCCTATAGCAGCTACAATGATCTTGACCAGTTGTAAATTAGATCATGCGGACAAGTTCAAACCCCCTCCAATGGCTTCCCCTAACAGCTAATAGAAAACCCAGAAGCATCCCAAGGTTCACAAACACCTGGAGTATCTTTCTACCTCTATTAACTTCTCCATCCTCTTGCCCACTACACTGCCTTCTTTGCAGTATTCCTCTTCCTTCTGCAGCAGCCCTCTCAAAACTCCATTCACAAATCACATTGCAGCTGACTTCACTTCTTTCTTCAGATAACTAGATAGGAATCCATTTGGGCACTGCTCTTGTCACAGTGCCCATATTCACATTCATTGTGTGTGGTCACATCTGTCTACACCTGCAGAAGATCCAGCTTGTGTCTGTGCACCGTCAGAGTGACCTGCAAATCTCTCTGAGAAGTGAGTGGGCTTCTCCCACCACCTATTTTTCTCTCTCAACTCAGTCCCATCTCAGTCTCCCTAGAATCACCTATGATTGAAAGATCCAGTTTTTCCCTAGCTCCCACCTGTCTGGCTTTTTTTGGTTTGTGTTTGTTTGTTTGTTTTCCCTATTTGGAGCTATATATAGGTCTGGAACCTCCATGAACCAGATTTAAAATACAGGAGGATTTTATTGTGAGGAACTTCTTTAAGTCAAAAAGGGAGTAAGGGAAAGCAGGACAGACAGCAAACATGATGCAGTTCTATTCTGAAGGGGGAGAAGATCTAGAGAAAGCACCCAAGATCACTTCGCAGCCAGGCTGCCATGGGGGCTTCAGTGTAAAGGTAGCCATGAACTTCAGAACACAGTGCCTAGAGCCCTTAGCCAGTGCTACCTTTCTGAAGCCCCTATGTCCTAGTCAAGGTGAGTTCAAACCTTTACTTTTTCTAGACTCCACAGAAGTATTCGTCCTGTCTGAGGGATGCTACTCTCAACTCACCCACCAGGTTTCTTCCCCATGTATGCCATCTCCCCTCCCCTTGAGGGACACCAATAATTGCTTCTCATGTCCCACTCAGTGTCTAACCCATCCTTTCCACTACTTCCTTTATTTTAAAGACAAGAGCATCCCACATAGCCCAGGCTGCCTTGAACTTGAGATGCTCCTGCTTCAGCCTCCCAACTGCTAGGATTTCAAGTGTGCACCATCATGCCCAACTCACTCCAGTTTGTTCCTTTATAACATTTACAAAGCTCTTTCATCTCCAAAGTGAAGAAAGCCAACCCTTCTGGACTCTTGTCCTTTCTTGTGGTATTCTCCTGCAGCCAAGTCAGTCATGGTTCTTCTGTTACCCTACTAAAGAGACAACACACACCAAGGTTCCCAGTGACTTTCTGATAGCCATATTCAAAGGACATGTTTGGTTCTTTGGTATCTCTTGGTTGTGACATGAGCTTCGTCTCTTCTTCCCCACAACTGACTCCTAGGCAGAGCTAGTGCCTTCTCAGGCAGGAAATAAATGCCCATTGGATGTCATAGAATAACCAGTTCACAGCCTCTCCGGCTCAACATACCCAAACTTCAATTTCTCCTCTACCCAATCGTTATCCTCCGAATACTTCTCATGACCCAGGAACACCCACAACCTGGAAGAATGTCGACTGTAGTCAAGGACATTGCTCTTCAAGTCCAACTGTCCAAGGTCAAGTGGCTACTCCACATTCTAACAGCTGTGCAGTGGATAAAGAACTTCCCTGAGTCAACATTCCTTATCAATACTACAAGCATAGAAAATGGTCTCCACTTGAGGAGTCATGTAACTCCTGACATGGGCATGTAGCTCTTAGCTCAGTGCCAGGTACATAAGTGCTCAACAAATGTGGCCTATGGTGCCGCACACAATCTAGCACTTCTTTTCCTCACTGCTGGTAGGCAGCAGTCAACAAATCCCAACACACTACCTTCCCCACACACTTCTTCATACCTATAATGAATTTTTGATTATCAAGATCAGTGGTTCTCAACCCGTGGGTTGTGACCCTTCGGGGATGGGGGGGGAGGGTGTCAAATGAGCCTTTGACAGGGGCCACCTAAGGCCATTGGAAAACGCAGATGCTTGCATTACAATTCATAACAGTAGCAAACTTACAGTTATGAAGTAGCAATGAAACCAGTGTTATGGTTGTGGGTTCCCCAGAATGTGAGAAGCTGTATTAAAGGATTGCAGCATTAGGAAAGTTGAGAACCACTGATAAAGGCAACGCTCTCCTCTTTTCGTCTAAGACTATTCCAGTAAACTACTTCTGTTTGCTCTCAAATTCTCAAATCCAGCCTTCACATAGCAACCACAGGAAGTTCCTCCATTGCACACATTTGACTGTGTCCCGACCTCTAGCGGCATCCTACCACCCTCAGGTAGAATCCAGCAAGACCAAGCCTGTTGTACGATGGCAACCATGCTCCGCAGCCTGACCTCTACAGTTGTCCCTCTCTCTGGGCTCCGCCTCTTGTGGCCCTGCATATGACACCTGCTCTGCAGAAAGCACCTTTCCAACTCTGGCCTATGATCTTCCTTTGAGATTCAACTCAGCAATCATGGTTTTTTGTTTGTTTGTTTGTTTGTTTGTTTTTCGAGACAGGGTTTCTCTGTGTAGCCCTGGCTGTCCTGGAACTCACTCTGTAGACCAGGCTGGCCTCGAACTCAGAAATCCACCTGCCTCTGCCTCCCAAGTGCTGTCAGTATTCACAGTTCTTGATGATTGGCCTTCAGGTTGGTGCCCACCAACAGAGAGAGACTGAGAACCCAGGGACTGCTAAATACATAGTATTAAGTCCGCTAAGCACTTAGTCCCTGCCCTTAGGAAATTTGAAGTTCATCAAGAAAGGGAGGGGCTGGGAGGAGTGGAAGGAGGGGAAACTACAGTCAGGATGTAAATTATGAGAGAAGAAGAAAAGAAAGATTCTAAGCCAAAAAATTAAAACAAGAAAGTAATACAAGCTTAACTGTTAAAAGACAATTCTACTTTGTGCTTTATTTGCTATAATTCCTCTCATAGCCATTTGTAAATAACTGAGGGCTAGGGTCAGGACACCTCCCAGGGCTTTTCTTCTTTAAAACAAGGTTAAAAGTTCATGCTGGGCAGTGGTGGCGCATGCCTTTAATCCCAGCACTTGGGAGGCAGAGGCAGGCGGATTTCTGAGTTCAAGGCCAGCCTGGTCTACAGAGTGAGTTCCAGGACAGCCAGGGCTACACAGTGAAACCCTGTCTCGAAAAAACAAAAAAAACAACAACAACAAAAAAAAAAACCAAAAAAACAAAAAAAAACAACACACAAAAACAAAAACAAATAAAAATAAAAAAGCTCATATTGTTTGTTTGTGGTGATTTGAATGAGAATGGCCTTCAAGGGCTTGTGTGTTTGAATACTTGGTCCCCAAATAGTGAAATGTTTGGGAAGGACTAGGATGTGTGGTATTGTTGGAGGTGGCAATGGGGGAGGGCTTTGAGGTTGCAAAAGACAACATTTTGAGTTAGCTGTCCACTCTCTACTTACGGATCAAGACGTCAGCTCTCAGTTGTTCCTGTGGTCATGCCTTTACTCCACCATCATGGACTCTAAGCCTCTGAAACCATAAGCAGAATTAAATGCTTTCTTTTTTGTTACCTTGGTCTTGGTATTTTGTCACAGCAATAAGAAAGAACTGAGACACTGCTCTTGCAGACAACCCAAGTTTCATTCCCAGCACCCATGTCTGGCAGCTCACAAGTTTGTGTAACTCTAATTCTGGTGGATCCGATGCCCTCTTCTGGCTTCCAAGAGCATGTGTGCATGCACATACCCACAGTAACACCGAAAAAGACTAGCTACATAAATGGCTACATACACACATGTAACTTAAGTGTCAATTGCCTATAGTGGCAGGCCATCCTTCCACTTATATTCATATTAAATAACTGAGTCTCCACCACACACGTGCAGAAAATTTGTCTCAGCAATGATTCTCTCCATTAGCCTCTACATGTCAGAAAGCACAAAGACAGACTTTGAAATAATAAATTACAGCTCCCGGGAGAAAGCTTGCATCTTTGCTCTTAATCACAGGGTCTGGTCGTATACACTTCAAACACCAAAAGCATCTCACTTCCTAACCCGGTCAAGCGTTCAAAATCACAGGAGTACGGCTATGTCATGTTGTCTGTGTTAGGGTATTTCCCCTGACTAAGCTAATAGACTAATAGATCTACATCACCCCTGGTTTCTTAAGCTTACAGAACACTGAGGTGGGCTTTGTTTATTGGTTGTGTGCATTTTTCCCTTGATATAAAATCTGTATAACAAGCCGGGCGATGGTGGCGCACGCCTTTAATCCCAGCACTTGGGAGGTAGAGGCAGGCAGATTTCTGAGTTCGAGGCCGGCCTGGTCTACAGAGTGAGTTCCAGGACAAGCCAGGACTATACAGAGAAACCCTGTCTCAAAACAGCTACAACAACAACAACAACAACAAAAATCTGTGTAACATAAAACATGACACTTTAAAGCGTTCTCTTTGATAGCTTTCATAGTGGTGTACCACTCTATCTAGTTCCAAAACATTTCATCATCCTCAAATAAAACTGTGTCCACTAGGCACTCACTCTTTGGAAATTCCCAGCTCACACCAGCCCCTAGCAACCACTGGTCAACTTTCTGTTTCCATGGATTCATCCATTGTTAATACCTCATGGAAATGGAGTCATACAATTTGAGACCTTTTGAAACTTGTTTCCTTTATGTGTTCAAGTTCTTCCATGTTGTAACGTGTCATTTCTTGATGTCACTAGACACTATCCCATTGCATCCTTAGAACCCATCTGTTTAATGCATTGATCCATTCGTTGGCTGACTGGTGTCTCTTGTCCCACTTTATGGCTGTTACGACTGTGAACATTTATAAACAAGTTTTTGTGTAAGTTCATGTTTTCAATTCTCTTGGGTGGTTATATAGGAGTAGAATTACATATCATATGGTAACTGTATGTTTGAGAAATTGCTAGACTGTTTGAAGGTCCCTGATTCCTAAATGTGGCTTTTTACTGGACTCCCCTGTGCAGCTTTTTAAAAGACCGCTTGTTAGGTCTGACCTTCAGAAGTTCTGATGTAGCCTGCCTGTTCATTCTGTGGCCTAGGTACAAAGCTTGGAAACTCCCCAGCTGAATTTCCCCATCCTGGCTCAACAACTTCTGCGGTAGGCCTGAGAGACCTAGAGATTGTATCATTAGTCAATAACTCCTGCACCTAACCTCCCAAGATAGGATTTTTCAACCCAGTTTGATCATATGTTCTGTTTTATAAACATACACTTGTTTTTAAGAAATAAAATAAAATTGATAAAAAAAAAAATCAAACCTAGCCATAGGTCCTTCCTTTGGAGATGTCCTCCTTGTTGGGAGTGAGGGAAGCCTGGGATCTAAACACTCTGGCTGGTTTTCACACAGGCTAATTTGAGGCAATGTCTTGGGTGTTTCTCAAAATGTGGGCCTAGACAAGCATTCACAGCATTGCCCGAAACTTGTTGGTTTTTTGTTTGTTTGTTTGTTTGTTCGTTTTGTTTTGTTTTGTTTTGTTTTGTTTTTGAGACAGGGTTTCTCTGTGTAGCTCTGGCTGTCTTGGAACTCATTCTGTAGACCAGGCTGGCCTCGAACTCAGAAATCCACCTGCCTCTGCCTCCCAAGTGCTGGGATTAAAGGCATGTACCACTACTGCCCGGCTGCCCAAAACTTGTAAGAGATGTAAATTCTAGCTAAATAACTCAGACCCTGTATCTTAGTGGTTCTGCAGTGACACTGATTTATAGGGTAAACACATCAGGTGATCAGTAGGAATCCTTCCTCTGAAGTGTTCTTGTAGCTGGAAAAACTGGCTTGAGTGGATAGGTCTCAGAAGACGTTATGGGTGAGGGGTAGAAGGTGACAGAGATCAAGCAGCCCATTCAGGATGACAACACAGCTGGTGTCCAGAAACTCAGTAATACGCTTTCCTCCTCTAAGTGAGTTAGCTTAGAAGTACACCATTAAACGTCCAGCCTCAGGTATTATATTCCCTAGACAGGTCTCTCGGGCTTGAGCGTGCTGCAGATCATCTGCAAGGCACATTCCTGCATAGCCGTTATTCCCAGCTTCTGACATAGCAGGTCTGAGGTGGCGCTCGAGACTCCATGTGTGTACCAGGTCCTCAGGTGATGCTGCTATGCTAAATCTTGGGACCACACTTTAAGAGGACTAGTCCTAGGTCTAGACTCTGTTTTCCCAAACTCATCACTATTGATGTCTCAGATCAGGGTGCTCTGCCTTGTGTGGACTGTCCTATGCATTGGAGTGTTCAGCTGCTGCTCTGACCTCTACTCACTAGATGTGCCAGTAGTTCCCTAACGACATTATGACTACTAAAATGCTTCCACACATTGTCAAACATTCCCTGATGGGGGTGGAGACAAAGAAGCTCCGAGGCGAGAGCTATTGGTCTACCAGAGGTGTCCAACCTTTTGATGTCGTGACATAATGTCATTATCTGTCAATGTGTTGGGCCCTGTTCATGGCCACCCTGGGATGTGTGAAGGGACATCAGGTTAGAAAGGCCTGACATGCATGGGTTCTGCCAGTCATCTCTTCACAGAGACAGTATAGTCGGTGCCAGGCTCACCACACAGATCACGAGATGGCTACAGAGGAATGTGAAACCCAAGGGAGCAAGCCTGTAGACATAGATCCCTCTATGTGGGGAAATGAGACCTGGCCCAGCTGCCTGGCCATGGTGAGAGCAGGAGGAGAGTGTCACTGAGTTTCTGGACACCAGCTTACAACATCTTCTGAGAGCTCGTCACTCAAGCCAGTTTTTCCAGGAAATTTTAAAGTAGCTACTTAAGGACACTTCAGAGGAAGGATTCCTACCTGATGCACTTACACTATAAATCTGTGTCATTGGTAAGTTTTGTTTTGAGCCTATATTGGTAAATAGTGGTACCAATTGTACTTGGTGGTACATTTCATAAAGACATTTTCAAATCTATGTCATCTACTTTGGCTGAATTCATCCTCTGTGCCTTCCCCATTCTTCCTTCTTACTAGGGCCCTTCCTTCCCCCCAATCTCACTATTAATTTCTTACATGTATGTATAGCGTTATTCGATATTTCTACTTTCATGTTTATATATGTGAAGTGTGTGTGTGTGTGTGTGTGTGTGTG
>JADRCD010097178.1:0-25658 GCA_019843815.1 Montemys delectorum | reverse complement strand
TTCTTCTTCTTCTTCTTCTTCTTCTTCTTCTTCTTCTTCTTCTTCTTCTTCTTTTTTGTTTTTTTGTTTTTGTTTTTTTGTTTTTCAACACAGGGTTTCTCTGTGTAGCCCTGGCTGTCCTGGAACTCACTTTGTAGACTAGGCTGGCCTTGAACTCAGAAATCCGCCTGCCCCTGCCTCCCAAGTGCTGGGATTAAAGGTGTGCACCACCACTGCTGCTATTTTATTTCTCAAGCAGAGTCTCATTGTATGTTTCTGACCAGCCTGGAACTAGCATCATAGACCAGGTTGGCCTTTGAATTCACAGAGGTCCACTTGCCTTGGCCTCCTGAGTTTTGAGACCAAAGACAAGCACCATAACATCTGGTCCCTACAGAGTGTTACTAAACTGGTATCTTTAGCCTTTCTTCTTTAACCAAAGCACCATCTATCTTCATTTCTGTCTTTGTTTGGAACATTTAATTGTATGGCTTACTTTTTCCTTAGTATGTACAGTTCATTTAGTACTTACCACATATCAAGTATTGACTGTAGTATATAGAAGGTACATAGATTAAATATTATGTGAAGAGATTTCACTTTAAGATACAATATATGTGCATCAAATTCATAGTATATAACAATCAACATGTGTGAATTCAGATACCTATAAGTGTAGGCAGGTATCAGAAAAGACATTAATTGCCAGACAGTGGTGGTGCACACCTTTAATCCCATCACTTGGGAGGCAGAGGCAGGCGGATTTCTGAGTTCCAGGCCAGCCTGGTCTACAGAGTGAGTTCCAGGACAGCCAAGGCTACACAGAGAAACCCTGTCTTGAAAAAAACCAAAAAAAGAAAAAAAAAGACATTAATTATATATAAGCATACAGACAAGGCAGGCAGTGATGTCTTTAGAGAAACCACTTAATGTTTTTTTGTTTTGTTTTGTTTTGTTTGAGATACTGTCTCCCTGTGTAGCTCTGTAGCTCTGGCAGGCGTACAAGTCACTATGTAAACCAGGCTGGCCTTGAACTCACAGTGATACACCTGTCTTTGTCTCCGGAGTGCTGGGATCAAAGGGTGTGTGTGTTTGGTCTTAAGGTTTTATTATAGAAAAGAGAGAAAGAAAAGGTAGAAAAGCAGAGTCTGACCATGGCCCTGTGGAAGAGGGGGGGGAAAGGGAGAGGGGGAGCAAGAGGTGAGAGGAAAGACAAGAAGAGTGAGAGCTTGAGACAAGGTCTCTCACTGGGATCTGGGGCTCGTGCTAATAGGGTAGGAAAAAAATCTAGGGATCTTCCTGTCTCTACTTTGCCAGTGCTGGGATTACAAGTACATGTCACCATACTTACTTTTTCTGTGGATAATGGGGGCCTCATGCTTTACTGATACAAACACTTTGTAAGGACTGAATAATCTCATTAGCCCCCTGGATCAATCAATCAATCTATCTTTCTTTCTTTCTTTTCTTTTTTTTTTTTTTTTTTGTTTGCTTGTATTAGGATAGATGGCACGTGAAACTTGTTAAAAAATAAATTTTTGGTAGTGACAGGTAGATCTGAGTGCAGGACCAGCTTGGTTGACATAGTTATATAGCTCAGCTGGGCTACATAGCAAGAACCTGACTCAAAGAAAAAAAAAATGGTGATTTTTTTTTTTTTTTTTGGCTTTGTTTTCAAATCTGCTCTTTATATTTAGACTGATTTATATGACGTGTATGTCTGTATGTATGTGTGTGTGTGTGCCACATGTATACCTGGTATTCATAGATGCCAGAAGAGGGCTGTGTGTGGTAGGAGATGATTGTAAGCTTTTTAACTGAACATGAGTCCTGCAGGAGTACCAAATGATCTTAACTAACTGCTGAACATTTCTCCAACCCCTCTTTATCTTTCATTGCATCTATTTGTGTTTTTGTTTGTTTGTTTGTTTGTTTGTTTTTCGAGACAGGGTTTCTCTGTATAGCCCTGGCTGTCCTGGAACTCACTCTGTAGACCAGGCTGGCCTTGAACTCAAATCCTCTTGCCTCTGCCTCCCAAGTGCTGGGATTAAAAGTGAGCTCCACCACTGCCTGGCTTGTATTTTCTTTTTTGCTAGATTTTTACACTTTTGCATGATATAAGGGTGATGTGAGAGTTCTTTGACAGTTTTTATATGATTGAAATTTTTTTACATAGTTTTGTGTTTGGGTGATTACTGTGTTTTCCCCTTACTTTTTCTTAAGGTAATGTTATATTATAGTAAAAAAGCATCAGTTTGCAAGTTTATTACCATAAATAAGAACATATCGATCTTTGCTTTTTCTCCCTCCCCCTCCTGCTCCTTTTTTCTGAATCTTTAGTTGCAGATAGGAAATGTTTATGAGGCTGGAAAATTGAACCTCGTAACAATTATTCAGTTGTTAAATGAAGTCTTGAAAATAATGAAATATGAACATTGTAAGGCTGGCCAAGCAAGATTGACAATAGACCTCCACTACCTTGAAAAAGAAACCAAATTTCAGAGGGAAAGATTATCAGATATGAAGCGCATGAGGTACATAGAAAGCTCTTTTGTTATTTTACTATGTAATTGATAGTGTGGTTTTCTCAGCAGAAATTGTGTATAATTCTCCAACTTTGGTGAATAAGTTAAGATATACTGGTATTTAAGTGGAGTAGTAGGTATATGAGTGCTCTTTTATTTTAAAAGGAGAAAAAGTATATTTTAAGTTCTGAAGAGTCACTTGTTAAATTTGTGTGTAGTTTAATGGTTAATCTTTGTTTTATATCCTTCTCTGTCCTAGTACTGTTGTCTTCAATTATGCTATGTCTTTATTTGTCCTTCAAATACACTTTCTTATGCTATCATAGGCATACAGTAAAAGAGAGTGCCACTGCAATAAGGCAGTCTATTGTTGAGAAGGAAGGAAGGTGGCATACGAAGTGGAAAGACTTTCTTGGCGCGTCTCCTTTCAGACTGACTAAAGGCGGGCCTGCGGTAAGTAATGCAGACTTGTGCTTGGAGAAGACTTTAGTATCTAGCAATTCTCTCTGTCTTTTAATTTATAATGCTACAGGAACTTAGAAATATGTGTGTTTCTATGTGTATACATATGTGTGTATATATATTATATATACTTCATTGCATATGTCGTGTGTGTGATGGAGTGGGGCAGCACTCATGTGCCGTGGTACTCATGAAGAGGGCACAGGACGATTTTTATGGAGTCTATTCTTTCCTTCCAAACCTGTGTTCTTGGAATTGAACTCAGGCCCTCAGGCTTGCCAGGCAGGTGTTATTGCCTGCTGAGCCAGCTCATTGCCCAAGTTATTTTTTGTTTTGAGAGAGTTTCTTGTATTCCAGATTCGCCTTAAACTTGGTATGTAGCCTATGATGAATATGAACTGCTGATTCTCCTGCATCTGCTCCCAAATGTTAGGATTGTAACCCTTTGCCACCCTGCTTGTTCTAGTGCCTTTTTAGAGACAGGTACCTGTTGTGTAGATACGTATGTATGCTAGGCTGATCTGGAATGTATGTAGCCAGAGCACTAGGATTATGGGTATTACTGTGTAGTTGAAATGTTTAAAAATATAATAATTTCATGATAGTTTTTCATCAAGCTGCTGCCATCTATAGTTACTCATTTTAAATTTAGAGGCTAAGTAAGACCTACTATTAAGTAAAATTCGAAACATACAAAATATTGTATTTTATTTAAAAAAGATGTTTGGAGGGGCTGAAGAGATGGTTTACCAGGTAAGCCTATTGGCTGCTCTTCCAAGAAGACTAGGCTTTAATCCCTAGCCCACATGGTGGCTTGTAACTAGCTAAAACTCAATCCTAAGGTATCTGATGTCATCTTCTGGCTTCTGTGGGCACTAAGCACACACAAACAGTACACAAACATGTATGCAGGCAAAACATATACATACATACAAATGGTTACAGGATAAATGTTTGGTAATTTATTGTTAGGGAAAAAATTCACTTGTAGATGAACTTAGCTTTGTCATTATGGCTGTTTGTTCATGTGTTTACTTAATATTGTGAATTCTGTGTTCTAAGGCTGTGGATCTCTTGCCTCCCATGTCTCCCCTTTCGTTTGATCCTGTGTCAGAGGAAGTATATGCAAAGAGTATACTTTTTAAGTATCCTGCTTCACTTCCAGGTTGGTAAGCTCCCTCCACTTCCTTTTAAAGACAGTGTCTCATTGTGAAGCATTGACTGAGCTGGAACTTACTGTGTAGACCAGGCTGGCCTGGAACTCCTAGCCTCTGCCTCCTGAATGCTAAGTGTACAGGCTTGTACTATCCATGGCTTATTTCTCATTGTTTATAAGTTATTTATATTTTTCAATTATTTTTTACATTTATGTGCATGCAAATTTATGTGTATGTGCATGTACACACTATGGTACATGTGTAGAGGTCACAGGACAACCTGGTTCTCTCCTTTTACCCTAGGATCAAGTGGTACCCTAGGATCAAATGCAGATAATAAGGCAGGGTCGCAAGCGCCTTTACCTGCTTTCCAGTTGTCTTCATTGTGAAATATATAGCATAAAATTACTGTTTTGGTCGCAAAATGTTATAAAAAAAAGATAGAATCTATCACGTGCAAAAAGTGAATGCTTCAGCCTGTCTGAGGGCTGGGATTAAAGATGTGAGCCACCAAATCTGGCATTCACTTAGTATTGAACAGCAGTTTGCCTGGATTTAGAACCTTGGGTTGACAGATCTTTAAGGACTTTGATGGTTAAGTCTAGGTTCCTGCCTTCTATTATCAGAGACACATTAATCATCTATCTTATTGTCATTCATTTGTACATATTTAGGTTATAATTGATGGTTGCTTATAGGACTTCTTTTTTATATTATGCAGGTTTGTTGGGGCACTTCTAAATTTAGATTTATTTTTAACTGTTTGGTTTATGTGTATGTGTATTCTAGAAGCTCATTATTTTCCCAGTTCAAGAGTTTGTTTTCCTGTGTCTCCTCTAGTATTGCCTGTCTTTAATTTTTAAAAAGAAGTCATGTGCGTACACACATGCATGTTCATGAACTTGTTTTGTTTTGTGTTGTTTTTGTTTTTGAGACAAGATTTCTCTGTATAGCCCTGGCTGTCCTGGAACTCACTCTGTAGATCATGCTGGCCTCAAACTCAGAAATCTGCCTGTCTCTGCCTCCCAAGTGCTGGGATTAAAGGCGTGTGCCACCACTGCCTGGCTTTTTTTTTTTTTTTTAAAGATTTATTTATTATTATAAGTCAGTACACTGTAGCTGTCTTCAGACACACCAGAAGAGGGTGTCACATCTCATTACGGATGGTTGTGAGCCACCATGTAGTTGCTGGGATTTGAACTCAGGACCTTCAGAAGAGCAGTCAGTGCTCTTTTTTTTTTAATTAGGTATTTTCTTTATTTACATGTAAATTTCTCCTTTCCCAGTTTCCCCTCCAACAAACAAACAAACAAACAAACAAAAAAAAACAAGAACAAACTCCTGTTGCCTCCCCCATCCCCATGCCTGCCACCCCACCTCTTCCACTCATTGGCCCTGGCATTTCCCTACACTGGGGCACAGAACCTTTACAGGGCGGAGGACCTCTCCTCCTATTGATGATCAGCTTTGCAGTCCTCTAATATACACATGCTGCCAAAACAATCAGTCCCACCATGTATAGTCCTTGGTTGGTGGTTGGGTCCCTGGGAGCTCTGAGGGTACTAGTTAGTTCATATTGTTGTTTGTCCTAAGGGGCTGCAAACCCTTCAGCTCCATAGAACCTTTCTCTAACTCCTTCATTGGGGACCGTGTACTCAGTTCAATGGATGGCTCTGAGCCTCTACATCTGTATTAGTCAGGTATTGTCTGAGCCTCTCAGGAGATAGCTATATTTAGGCTGGCTTGTCCTTCCTTCAGTCTCTGCTCCATAGTTAATCTCTGCAACTACTTCCATGGGTATTTGATTCCCCCTTTTAAGAAGGAATGAAATACCTACCTTTTGGTCTTCCTTCTTCTTAAGTTTCTTGTGGTTTGTGGGTTGTTCTTCCTGTATTCTGAGTTTCTAGGCTAATAACCACTTATGAGAGAGTGCATACCATGTGTGTTCTTTTGTGATTGTGTTACCTCACTCAGGATGATACTCTCCAGATCCATCCATTTCCCTAAGAATTTCATAAATTCGTTGTTTTTAATAGCTGAGTAGTACTCCATTGTGTAGATGTACCACAGTTTCTGTATCCATTCCTCTGTTGAGGGACATCTGGGTTGTTTCCAGTTTCTGGCTATTATAAATAAGGCTGCTATGAACATGGTGGAGCATGTGTCCTTATTACATGTTGGAGCATCTTTTGGGTATATGTCCAGGAGTGGTATGGCTGGGTCCTCTGGTAGAACTATGTCCCATTTGCGGAGGAACGGCCACACTGATTTCCAGAGTGGTTGTACCAGTTTGCAATCCCACCAGCAATGAAGGAGTGTTCCTCTTTCTCCACAACCTCTCCAGCATCTGCTGTCACCTGAGTCTTTTATCCTAGCCAATCTGATGAGCAGTCGGTGCTCTTAACCCCTGAGCCATCTCTCCAGCCCCGTGCATTAACTTGTATATGAGGATGCACATGGAGGACTGTGGAGGTGTCAAATACAGAGCTAGAGTTACCACATATGTGAGCTGTCCGATGTAGGTGCTAGGAGCCAAACTCTTGTAAAAGCCATAAGTACTTTTTAACTACTGAGCCATCTCTAGTTTCATCTTTATTCTAAAATCCTTTCCTTCTAACCTTCTATTAGGATTCTGTTTTGTGATTGTTACTCATTTTGTTTTAGGTGTTGTCTAACTTGTACCCCAGGACAGCCTTAGACTTGAGATTCTCTTGCCTTACCACAAATGCCTAGAACTTCTAGTTCTCAGTTGTATATACAGATTCTTATATTCTTGGGTTTTGTTAATTGTAGTTGAACCAATTTAAACTTATTTCTTGATTAATTTAGTGTGTATGTGCATGTGCACATGCATGCACACTACAGTTCATTTATGGAGGAAAGCTTACTGGAGTTGGTTCTGTCCTTCTGTCAAGTATAGCTTGGAGTTGGAGATGGAACTTACTTAGGTCCTTAATCAGCAAATACATTTCCTGCTGAGTTGTCTTGTTAGCCTGGTCTTTCTAGACTGGCTGAGGTGACCTTGAACTTCTGATCTCCCTGCTTCCATCTCCTAAGTGATTAGATTACAGACTTGGGTATATTGTAGGCTGTCACTATCAACTGAGTTATGTCCCCTAACTGAGAAGTCTTATTTACTTCTTTTTCAAAACTGCTTTTTATAGTCTAATCTTATATTTTGGTTTCTTTCTTCTTGCTCATATCTTTTTCATTTTCTTGCCTTTTATTTTTTTGTATCTTAGGTATCTTTACTCCTGTGTGTTCTTGCTGATTCTCATGGTTGTTTGCTTCTTATTGAATACTTGGTTGTACTTTCACCTTTAGTGAGTCTCTCTACATGGAGGAGGGAGCCCATGCTGGCCTGGGACTCATGGAGCATAAGCCAATCTTAACTCAGCTTGCCTTTCTCTCTCTTTCTTTCTTTCTTTCTTTCTTTCTTTCTTTCTTTCTTTCTTTCTTTCTTTCTTTCTTCCTTCCTTCCTTCCTTCCTTCCTTCCTCCCTCCCTCTCTCTCTCTCTCTCTCTCTCTCTCTCTCTCTCCTCCCTCCCTCCCCTCCTTTCTCTTTCAATTATTTTTATTACTGTTTTGTTTTGTTTTTTGAAGATAAAAGTTTCTCTGTGTAGCCCTGGTTTTCCAGGAACTCATTGTGAAGATCAGGCTGGCCTTGAAATGTGCCTGAGAGATCTGCCTGCCTCTGCCTCCCAAGTGCTGGGATTAAATAAATGATTTATTTTTATTTTATGAGCATTGGTATTTATGCCTGTGTGAGAGTGTCGGATCCCCTAGAACCAAAGTTACAGTTATGAACTGCTATGTGAGTATCAGGAATTGAACCTCTCAAAGAACAGCCAGTGGTCTTAACAACTGAGACATATATCTCTCTAGCCTCTGAACTTGGCTTTTCTAAGTGCTAGGGTACAAGCTACCCAGTCTTTGCTTATGAACATTTTTTTATATACAAGACAGACAAGTTTCAGCTTCTGCCTGCCAGCAACAGGTGATATTTGATTTTATGGTGTTCTACTAGTTTTGTGATATTTGTGTTTGTTCATTGTGGGAATGTTCTGTGATTCCATAGTACAGAGGGTTTTGAAAAGATTGAGTTGTAGCCACTCAGAAGGCAGAGGCAGGTGGATTCAAGAACAGCCAGGTCCTCAGATTAAGGTCCAGGACACTAGGTGCTACACACAGAAACCCTCTTTCAAAAAACAAAACAAAAAAAACTTGAGTTAACATACTACTTAGACCACTTTAAAGGACGAGTATCTGTACATAGCATTTGCATTGGCTTCTTATGCAGTGACACTTTAGCTAAGTGTTCAAGTATGGCAAGACTCCTTGGTATTAACATGTTGAAAAGGGGGGCACCTCGTCTGTAATGTAGCCATGGCTTCATTGGCCAGTCTCCTTTATTTTTATTTTTTTATTTTTTTTTGGTTTTTCGAGACAGGGTTTCTCTGTATAGCCCTGGCTGTCCTGGAACTCACTCTTTAGACCAGGCTAGCCTCGAACTCAGAAATCCGCCTGCCTCTGCCTCCCAAGTGCTGGGATTAAAGGCAAGCGCCGCCACCACCACCCGGCGGCCAGTCTCCTTGCTTAACATGTCTTGGTGGTGTTTTATCTCCCACTCAATACCATAAGCCATGGCCTCTATGCTCTGGCAAATGAAATCTCTACCTACCCTCTTGATACCTTTGCCTTTTCATTCCCTTACTGGTGTATATCTTATGCCTCCTAGTATACTTTTGGCATACTACTGTAGCAGAACAGAGCACTTCAGTCACCACTATTTTAGACTGATTGCTTCGTGTCAAGGTCTCTATCATTTATATCTTTATTGTGTTAATATGGTAGTAACATAGTTGTTGAAAGGTTGATGTAAAAAATGTGCAAGCTGATTCACATAAATATATTCAAGTAGGCTAAGTACTTTTTGCTTTTGCATGTTTATATTGTTAGACATGATTGAATATAACGTGGTTATATAATACTGAATTTGGTGCTCATGATCAAATTCAGGTCCCTGCACATATCTATACCTCCCACCCCTCTTCTTGTTTGTTTTTAGATAGGGTCTTTGTAGCCCAAGCTGGTCTTAAACTCTGTATAACAAAAGCTGTCCCTCAATTCCTGCCTTTACCTTCCAAGTGCTGGGCTTGTGGAGGTACAGCACCGTGAATGGCTACATCTGCCTTTTATAAAAGCCTGCTACCACATAATATGCTCCTTCTTTATTACTTTTAGCAATTTGGTTAATTTTTTCGCCAAATAGTGTTTTATGTATGCATGCTCACTACAAAGTGCATGTGAGTTTAGGGAGCTAACTCAGGTTGTCTGGATTGATGGCATGCACCTTACCTGCTGAGCCAGCTATCTCCCTGGCTCTAGGTTCTCTAAACCCTTTTCCTGTGTGGTGGCTCTCTGTGAGTGAGTGTTTTCTTGCTTGTTTGCCAGTTTGCAAGGCCAGTTGACCTGCAGTCTTCCCACTTTTTCTTTCTCTGCCTCCCGTTTGCTGTGTGGTTCTGGGATTATGGGTGCACCTCAAGTCATCAGACCTCAAGTCATGGCAAGTTGTTTTTCTTCACTGAGCCATCCCCTTGGGTTGGCTCATGTTTATTTTTCTGTTTTCTGTTTAGAAGTTATTCTAAACAATTGAGCATGAAGCTCAGTGATAGAACATTTGTTTAACACTAGCAAAGGTTTAGACCTTGGTTTGAGGAGGAAAAGAATGAGTCTTTTACCATTTCTAGAGGTCCTTGAATATTAGAATACACAAGCCTAATTAAAAATAATTTTTGGATTTCCTTAGATTCACATAAAGAACCTAAACAACAAAGTGGTAGCAGAAGAGAAGTGCATACTCCAGGAAGTGTGTGTGATGGAGCTAACAGGTAAAACATTTGACTTTCATGCTGTCTATTGATTTTAGTCTCATTTTGAGCCAGTTTAGAACTCTGTACAGTGGAATAGTACATGATTTCTTCCTCTCAACCAGATAGTGTTTTTCTACTGCAAATCCACATTTGCAGAAGATGTTCAATACTTACTATGACTGGGTATTTTTCTTCTTCTATTTATCTGAATATTGGTTTTTTTGCGGGGGGGGACTATCTAAATTTTGAAGAAAATACAGGTCTGGAAATTACATAAGGTAAATTTGGGAATTTTTTTAAAAATCCTCATGGTTTGGTAGGGAACTTTCAGACTAGTGCTTTCTATTGCTATGGCTGAGTTTAGTTTAGCTTTCAGTTGGTACACGTCTTTCCAGTTTTAGCCTGCACAGCTTGCTAATATAGATGCTTGCTTGCATCTATATTACAGATTTTTTAAAAGTTTGTTTATTTTATATGTATGAGTGCTTTACTTGCATGTTTGTAAGTGTGTTGCCTGGTGCCTTTGGAGACCAGAAGAAGGTGCTAGGCGCTAGATCCTCTGGAATTGGAGTTATAGTTGCAAGTTCCATTGTAGGTCCTGGCAACTAAACCCTGATACTCTGCAAGAACAGAAAGTGCGCTTAGTGGGTGACTTGGTCTTTTTTCCCCTCTGGCCCATATACTGATGATTGTTGTTATTATTATTTTTAATATTTATTTATTTATTTATTTATTTATTTATTTATTTATTTATTTATTTATTTTTGAGGCAGGGTCTCATTGCATAGCTCTGGCTGTCCTGAAACTCAGAGATCTGCCTGCCTGTGAGTCCTGAGTGTTGAGATTCGAGGTGTACATCTCTATATTCAGTTTATAGTGAAGGTTTTGATATTTATAAAGAGTTACATTCTTTACAAAAAATACTAGAAGATATTTGATTTACTCTATTGCCAAATTTAAGATTAAAAACTGAAACCTATTTTGTTACTACTTCTTTCAGGAATTCTACTTTCTTTATTGCCTGTTTTCTATTATCTTGTTTTAGCTCTTATGATCAATGTCTGATATAAAGTAAGAAACTGAGGACCAGTGAAATAGCTTAGTGGGTAAAGGTGTTTACCCAAGCCTGAGGACCTGAGTTCAATTCTGATCCTTTAGACCCACATAATGGAAGGAGAACTTACAGCCCATGTTGTCCGCTGACCACCACATATGTACTGTGCCTCCTCCCCACCAATGAATAAAAAAGTCAAGAACTCCAAAGTAAATACATATAGTACACATGGGTAATGTATTTTTTATTACAAGTAAGAATTCTTATGCAATAGTGAAACAGGTATACTCAACAGATAATTGGATTTATGTATATACATGTGTGGCTTATGCTTGTGTATGTATCAGATCCTCAGCTCAAGGTCGTACAAGAAGCACATTACTCACTGAGCCATCTTCCCAGCCCTTATATTGTTCTTTACATTTGTTTTATTTCTCTGTTGATGTTGAGTGGATATGTGGGGGTCAAAGTGACAACCTGTATGAGTTGGTTCATTACTTCCGTCTACGGTTTGGGTTTCAGGGCTGTAACTCAGGTTGTCAGGGTTGGCTAAGATTTGTTTTTAGTATCTTTAATTATATGTGTGTATGGATGTGGGTATGTGCATATGAGTGCCAGTGCTTTTGGAGTTCAGAAGAGGGTGTCAGAACTCCTGGAGTTGGAGGTTCAGGTGTTTGGGAGCTGCCCAGTGTATGCTAGGACCTGAGCTTGGGTCCCTAAGCTTGGGACTGTTGCTCTAATGCTACCATGTATTATTGAGTGGTGTTTGTTTTTTGTAGGTTTCTTGTAATACAATTTCCCCAAGGAAAAAAGCGACAGATATTAAAATTGATTTCACCTATGAAAATTGTGAGGGTAAACAAAAAAAGGCCGGGCGTGGTGGCGCATGCCTTTAATCCCAGCACTTGGGAGGCAGAGGCAGGTGGATTTTTGAGTTCGAGGCCAGCCTGGTCTACAGAGTGAGTCCAGGACAGCCAGGGCTATACAGAGAAACCCTGTCTCAGAAAACAAAAACAAAAACAAAAACAAAAACAAAAACAAAAACAAAAAAAAAAACAAGAAAAAAAAAAGAAAAAGAAAATTGTGAGGGAAAGATTACTTGGGAGAATTCTGTGGATTGAATACAATACTTAAAAACTACAGAAAGAGTACAGTTTTAAGCTGGACAGTGGTGGTACATGCCTTTAATCCCAGCACTGGGGAGGCAGAAGAAGAGGCAGGGGCAGGGGCTAGATAGATCTTTGAGTTGGAGGCAGCCTGGTGTACAGAGTGAGTTCTGGGATGGCCAGGGCTTCACAGAGGAACCCTGACTAGGGGAGAGAGTAAGCTCTTCACATGCAGTTGTCATCACAGGTAATCAGATCACTCTCTTATTGCTGTATTGACTAGAGTAAGCGGATGGAGATAGCATTGTACTTGAAACCAATATTCAGTAATAGTAGCTCATTCCTTTCATGTTTTTTGTGAGCACTATAGCAGATTGTGAACAATTTCCCAATGTATCGTGGTGATGCTGTTTGTTGATATCTTTACTTTTTGAATTGCTGGCCTATAATTCACTATGTAGACCAAGTTGACCTTGGAATCACCTAGCTCTACGGGCTTTGTGCTGGGATAAAAGGCTTGTGCTGCCACACCCAACTCTATCTCTGTTTTCCTCTTTACTTGTTTTTATAGTCTTCCCAAACTTAATGTAGAAAACAAAATTCCAGTCTGGCATACTTTAAATTAGAATATATATTACACACAATGGCTCATTATATATTCACACATCTTTAAAAATATTTTCTTAATTCTTTGAGAATTTAATACAGTATGTTTTGACCTCATTCACTTTCCAACTCTTTTCAGATCTATCTTTACCTTCTATCCACCCAACTTCAAGGCTTTGCCTCTCTAGTTGCTAAGGATGTTTCGCCTCTTACTAATTAATTTATTTTAAATTTTATTTTATTTTATGTGTGTGTGTGTGTGTGTATGTGTGTGTGTGTGAAAAAGCGACAGAGATGGAGAGACAGATTTGGGGGTGTTGCTGTGTACATGCCATTGTATACATGTGAAGGTCAGAATTTTTTTTAATAAAGATTTATTTATTTATTATCCTATTTACTTAATGTATATGAGCATCCTGTCACTGAGCACACACTGGAAGAGGGCATCAGATCCAATTACAGATGGTTGTGAGCTACCATGTGGTTGCTGGGAATTGAACTCAGACCTCCAGCCTTTATCTACCATCATCTCCCACCTGCTTAAAAGATATATTTGAATTTTCATTTATGGTAGGAGCACATGTACCCTGGAGCCCGTGGGACTCAGGAGAGAGTGCTGGATGCCCTGGAGCTGCAGTGACAGGGCGTTGTGGGCTGCTTTTATGTACATGTTGGAACTGAACTTTAGAATTCCTCTAGAAGAGTAACACGTGCTCTTAACCACTGTGCTGTCTCCAGAACCATACAAAGAAAAAAACAACAACAACAAAAAACAAACCAAAACCCAGTCCTGTTATGTAGCTCTGATTGGCCTGGAACTCAGCATAGCCTCTCTAGGATGAAAACCCACCAGATTAATTAACTAACACAGCTGTTCACTTTGTATTCTGGATCTGAAAAGCAAGCAAAGTGCTCTTGGCAAGGGTCTCTTGTTTGGTTTTGTTTTTTTTGTTTTTTGTTTTTTTTTTAAATGGCCTTAGGATTTAAAAGATCGGGCTAGAGAGATGGCTTGGCGGTTATGAGTGCTGAGTATTCTTCTAGAGGTCCTGAGTTCAATTACTAGCAACCACATGGTGGCTCACAACTATCTTTAATGGGATCTGATGCCCTCTTCTGGTGTTGTACTCATATAAATTGAATAAATAAATAAATAAATAAATAAATAAATAAATAAGAATTAAAAGATCTTTTGAAATTAAGTTGAGAGTTACTTTTTGTTTTGTTTTGTTTTCTACAGGGTCTCATGTAAGTCAGACTGGATGATCTAGGCTTACTTTGAACTACTATTTTTTTTTTCCTTTCTTCCGAGACAGGGTTTCTCTGAGTAGCCCTGGCTGTCCTGGAACTCACTCTGTAGACCAGGCTGGCCTTGAACTCAGAAATCTACCTGACTCTGTCACCCAAGGGCTGGCATTAAAGGTGTGTGCCACCACCGCCCCGCTGAACTGCTTTTTTTGATTTTTTTTTTTTAAAGAAAATTTATTTACTATTTATTTATGTCTGTACATTGTGTGTGTATGTGTGTGTGTGTGCTTGTGTTGTGTATACATGGGCCATGGCACATATGTGATGGTCAACCACGGTTGTTTGGCTGGTTTTCTCCTACTTTTATTTGGGTTCAAGGGATCAAAGTCAGGTTATCAAGCTTACAGGACTCTGAACAGAACAGTTTCATTATATATGTAACATAGTTGCTATAGAGCAAGATTCACAGGAGAAACTGAGTTTGGAGATGAAAAACTAAATCTTTTTGTTAGTTAAAAAGAATTTGATCTACAAAATTAAATTTTTTTATGTTAATAAAAGATATTAGTACATGAGAAGTACAAGAAGCCCTTTGTGTATCTAAGTCTCTGAAGTAGGTTAAAATTTTATAAATTATTATTTTTATTATTAAAACGAGACAAGATATTGCATAATAACTTACACTTCTATAAACGTACATATTTTCATTACTATAGTGTGTTCTTTTTATGGCCTGGAAAGAGAGAAATATAAAAAGTACTTAATACAACCATACTAGCATTGGGGTTTAAGGTGGGTGAACTGCTATTTGCTTTTCATATTTAAAAATAATTCATATTTTTTAATTCATTTCTTTGTACTGAAAATTTCAGAATTTCATGTAGGACAGTTAGTATACTTGTATTTTATCCTTACTATGGGATTTTAGCTTTAAGTACTATTAAAAATAAATCTTCTACCCTGCCAATCTTCCGATTAATCTTCTAAAAGAGAAAAAAAGTATTATTATGTGTGTGGGAGGGCACAAGATTGTGTGTGTGTAAAAAAGTCAGAGGACAATTGAGACTTGATTCTCTATTTGGAATCTGGGAATCCAGCTCAGGTTCTTAGGTTTACGTGGTGAGTATTTGCCACCAAGCTGCCTCCACAGCCCTGGTTCTTACAGAGACTGTCTCACTTTGTAGCCCAGTCTGCTTTGGAACTTCTTGCCTCAACTTCTGAAATTCTGAAATTACAGGTGTGTGCTACCATGTCTGACTGAAAGAATATGAAAGTCTCTGCTACTATGAAATTCTAGTAGTAGCATGTTGAGAACATTTTAATAATGCAATTCTAGTTAGTATAATTAACTTTTAAGTTGTATACAGATTGTTGTATGTCATTTTAACCTTATAAAAATATTATAGGATTAAAAATATATGTTAAGGTTGGAGTTAATCGGGAGAGTGATACACAACTTGGACAGAAGTGCTGCTCAAGTTGTCACTAGACCTCCCCAGAGTAAACTGCCTTTCGATGACCAGGGCGAATTGAGTGAAATCGTCATGGACAGATACGGGGCAGACAGTTTCTTACTCAGATACATCAAGTTAGTGGATGCTTCCCTCGATATAACTTAGATTTGCTGTCTTTTTTTTCTTTCAGCTCCGTGCCTTTTCCCTTACAGTGTACTTCATCCTCAGATACAAACAGTTTCACACTCCTTGAGAAGGTATGGTCTGGCTAGTGAAATGGCTCAGTGGGGAAGAGCACCAACTGCTCTTCAGAAGGTTATGAGTTCAGATCCCAGCAACCACATGGTGGCTCACAATCACCTGTAATGAAATTTGATGCCCTCTTCTGGTGCTGTCTGAAGACAGCTACAGTATACTTACATATAATAAGTAAATCTTTTAAAAAAAAAAGGTATTGTCTAAAGCGATTTTCATGATTGTGAGATAAAGCCTTGCTAATTGACCCAGACTTGGCTTGAACTTGCTGTATGGCACAGGCCAGTCTTGAACTCATGGCAATTCTCTTGCCCCAGCCTCCCAAGTACTGGGATTATAGAGGTGCATAAGACTTGCCTTTAAAAACAGCTTCAGCTAATTGTGACAGATAGTTTTTGGTGACTTAATTGCAATCAGGGTTTTTCCCTCCCATTCTTGTGCCATTTCTATCCTCTTACTAAATGAGAATGTGGAATTATTTAGATCTGCCCTTTAAAGTGCTTCAATACCAGCCATGATCATTAAGTTATAATGTTTGTCTCTTTTCAGGATCCAAATGTGAGAACTCCCACAGAGAAAAACATGACTTATAATAAAATGGCTGACTCTGATGTGGAAGACTCTCCTTTATCAGATATTGCAAAGAATGCACAGCATAGTGTATTCAGAGGATCTCTGCCGGTGAAAAAGTGTGATCCATTCCAGAAAGAGCAAGATTGTCTGGTAGACGAGGTTAGAAAAGGATTTTTAAGCCGGGCGGTGGTGGTGCCTGCCTTTAATCCCAGAGGCAGGTGGATTTCTGAGTTTGAGGCTACCCTGGTCTACAGAGTGAGTTCTAAGATAGCCAGGGCTACACAGAGAAACTCTGTCTTGAAAAAGAAACCGAAAAAGAAAAAAAAAAAAAAAAAAGAAAAGGATTATTAATAAATATACTTAAAAAGTTGTGATTTTTTTTTTTCTAAGTCGTGTTGGGATAAAAAAATGGAGTAGAGTTGTTGAGAAATTTATGTAAAGGAGCCACAGACAATAAAAATGAAGGCTAGGGGCTGGAGAGATTGTTCAGTGGTTAAGAGAGAACATGTGCTGCTCTTGCAGAGGACCTGGCCTGCCTGCAGCTCGCCAGGGAGCGTCTGCTGCTGTCTGCCAGTGCTGGGCTGCTGGCTGCTGTGCTCATGCTTCCTGCTGCACTGTCTGCCTGTTCCTGTCTGGCCTTGCTCATTTTCCTTTTCTTCTTTCCTCTTATAGGTTGCCAGAGTAGTTCTATCTGATTCACCACAGCTCTCTGAAGGAAAAGAAGTAGAATTGGAGTACTTAATTGACACTTTAATTTCTGATCCTTTCTTAACTAGGAAACAAATTCCCCGGACTCCAGAAAACTTGAGTAAGTTAATGCTCTCTTTTCATTTTCCCTTTCTAAGACATTTCCCACCATTAGACTCATGATCTGACAGTTCTTTGGAAACAGTTTAAAACTGTACTTCTTATTAGCCGACAGTGGCTCTTTATTCGGATATAATGGAATTTTGTTGAAGTATTCAGCATGGTCACTCACATTTTACAACCATCTTTCATCAGTAATCTTTTGTGACTCCTAAGTATACCCACAGAAGTATAATTAGTCCTGATATTATAATCTTTAGTTGTTTTACTTGGCTAGTTTTCTGCAAGGTATTTTATTTGGTCACTTAAAAAAAAATTCTGGGGCCAGTTGAGCCATCTTCCACATGGCAGAGAATGGACTCCTGGAAGTTGTCCTCTGACCTCCATACATGCACCATAGCACGTGTGTAGTCATACTCACATGCACATGTACAGACATACACTAAATAAACAAATGGATAAATTCAGTAAATGTGCTAAGAAAAATTCTCCCCTTCAGGTAGGTCAGATGTCCATGCTTAGGCAGTATGGTGACTGCTTTCCAGTCAGGAGTCAGAAGGAGCCACCACTGCATGCGTGGATCTTCACCCCATGGTGAAAATAATCAGAGCGTCAAATGCTTCTCTCTAGTGCTTGCAGTTTGGTGTAGGCAAACCTGATACTTCCTTCCTTCCTTAACAAGTGCAGATTATTTGGGTTGAATGATATACAATTTCTTCTTTGCTGCTGATTTAATTCATTGAGCTGAGACAGCGTAGCTTGCTGTTCTTCAAATGAAAAACAATTAAATAGGGTCCTACAGTATGTTTTTCTTTTTAAAAAATTATATTTAACACAACCTTGCTAATTTGTTGACACATTGCTTATAGCCATTTCCATGCTACAATGGCAGATTTGAGGAGTTGTGGGAGATCAAATGGCTGATAGCCTAATATTAGCATCTAGTCTTTTTTTTTCTTTTTTTAAAAATCTTATTTAATATAATATGAGTACACTGTATCTGTCTTCAGATACACCAGAATAGGGCATCAGATGGTTGTGAGACACCATGTGGTTGCTAGGAATTGAACTTAGGACTTCTTGAAGAATAGTCAGTGCTCTTAACCACTGAGCCATCTCTCCAGCCCTGGTATCTAATCTTTTAACAATAACAACAAAGGAATTCTGCCTATTTCTGGTATGACTAGACAAGTAGATATGTCTCTCATGTATATAATCAAATATATTGTATACAAGTTTGTGTGTATTTCAGGAACAGCTGCTCTTAGGTGTATTGACTTGAGTTTGGTCATTTGGAGATGAAGTTTTCTGATGCTCTGGTTTGTCCTCCTGTTGGCATATGTATGAAACTTGGGCTGAGGCAGTAGCCTCATTTTCAGAATAAAGTATATTAATTACATGTCTGTGTTTGGACATATGTAAATGATAAAATATGTGTTTTTTCCCCCATTTTAATTAGGAGCTGATATTAGAAGCTCATGGAGAAAAGCTGTCGAAACTGAAGATAACAGAAGTTCAGGTGTGAGTCTAGTGGATGCCAAAGCTAGAGAAATGTCCTCAGAGTCTTCATCTATGCTGCATAATCAGAGGGAATTTAGCCTGGCGATTTTTTCCCCAGATTTTGATCGGTCTTATCTGCCTGAAGAGAAAGCTATTCCAGATCAGCTTAAAAGTGTACCTCAGAAACATTTGGTAACAAGTCATATCAGTGAACCTCCAACAGAAGATGTGTCAGACTTGATAAATAAGAACATGATTTGTAAGCAAGATTTAGAATGTACAACCACCAGGCTTTCAGAAACTAGACAGATGGAGGCATTCTCCTCTGTTGTGGGCAGTGGAATAGATGTGATGGGTAGAAGTAAAGAGGACTGTGTTCCAGTACTGGACCACTCACAAGCTTCTTGTAGTGAACCTTCCACACATAAAACTCTGTTATGGGATTCTTTTCAGAGGTTGAGTGGCATTGGCATATTACATGAAACTCTTCCAGAAGAAATTGGTCGCCTAAGTCTTAATAGTTCTACTAGTTCAGAGACTGCTTTTAAACTAGAACCAAGGAGTTATGTGCATAATGGTGCTTCTCCAGATGATGTGGGAAAAGGATTAGATTCTAATTTACAGGCTCTTCTTACTAGTTATGAGGCTCTGAAGAAATCTCTTAGCAAAATCAGGAAAGAATCTCACCTGTCTAATCCCAAGACACTTGAACAACACAAAGCAGAATTGAGCCCTGTAGTCAAAGATGTGCAAGCAGATGACACTTTTTGGGACAGTCGGGATTTGTTTATGGACTCTACAAAGCCATCTTCCCACATGTCATTTGATGAAGAAACACAGACTGTATCACCTCTAACTAAAGCTCTTCTGGTGGAGCAAAAATTGAGGACCACGTTACCATGTAACCTTGGGGAATTTCTGCCTAATTTAAAAGGTGAGAGTCAACCAAACCTGTGCATGCACCCTTGGTTAATCCATTCTCTTTAAACTTTTCTTCCCCTCCTAAGATAGACTAACATTGTGGTTGAGTAGCATTGTGGTACCTACCCCTGGCTAGCCACAAAACTCACTATATTGTTTGGGCTGGCCCAGGCTGTTTCTAATCTTCTTTTGTTTACTTAACTTTTCATAAATACAGTACAAAGTGAATGTTGCATGATCATGGTGGGTAATGTGACAAATATAATCCTTCTACCTTCATCAAGGATGAGAGGAGTAGTAAACCTTACTTTATGGATACTTTCAGAGTCCTGATTTTTTTATACACATGCACATGCACACAGGCAGACTATTTTTCCAAATATGGTCACATTTTGAGATACTGGTGTTAGAATTCCAACAGAATATGTTGGTGGGCAGTCCAACCAATAACATATAAGTTATTGAGCCAAACATTCAGCACATTTTATTAATCATAGTTCTCTTATTTTTATGTTTGAAAATTATATAATAAATACTAAAATTATTCTTAGGTATTTAGAACTGATTTAGGTCTTGTTATGTAGATTTTTCACATATCACTTTGGTTTTTTTGAAAAGTATTCTAGAAGTACACTGATTTTTATTTATTTATTTAGAGTAGAAATGATAATTTCATTCATGATTTATTAGTCTTGCACAAAGTAAGCCTTTGTTAAGTCAAGGACTTTGCTACTTTGTGGAATTGTTCCTACTTACAATACTCATTTTCCTCTCTTAAAAATCAATCTTTCAGAAGAAGAAATCTCAAGTAAGAGGTGTGAAGCAAGAGATTCTCTGATTTTACAAGAGGAAGCATTTTCAAGTTGATTTAGCTGTGGTACACTTACCCTGAAGTCTTGTCACTGAACTGCAGCTGATGGACACACATTGGAAGTGAATTCTCTTTCCAGCTTCAAAGGAGTTCTGAATGTACTTTGGCTTCTTATAATGTGTTTAGGTCTTTTTTCTTTTTTTTTTTTTTTTGTAAATATTATGAATTTGAAGTATGAAGTACTTAAGAGCAGAAAATGTCAAATTTTAGAAAACAGTTTTGATTCCTAGAATAATCTTACAAGCAAATATCATAGTTACTATGTTAAAAATATCAGTCATTAACATAAGGGTTAGTGCCTAATCTAATAGGAAATGAATAACCACATCTTTCATTTTAGATAAATAAACCATTTTATTGGAGCTTGATGGACTATTCTGGTATTAACACAAAATGAACAAAGTGTAGTGCCTTTACCTTTGGAAAGATGTATAGTCAAAGCAGTACACCTTAACGTTTGTAAAAGTGTAAACAGGCTTAATGAATTCTAAGTATATTGCTCCTGCAGAGTCATGTTGATCGGATGAAATGCATGTGGTCGATGAAGACAAGATTGGAGTGAATTGAGGAAAATGAGGAAATGTAAAGATGGCCAGACATTTAAAGAACACTGTCAAACTCTATTCTGTGTACTTTAGACTGAGAATTTAATTCTATTTATATTTAACAAGAATATAAATGAAAAATTTACAAATTTGTCTTACAATTATGGTCTGTGGGTGGTATGGTGGGTATTGTTTTGGGAAAAGCAACAAGTTTTTTGTTACCTACTGACCAAAAACATTAAAGTTCCTTAGTGCCTACAGAATATCTCAAAATAATTTGAGAAAATTGAACATAGATTTTAGTAACTAGTAACATGTATAAGTTTTTGCCTTATTGTCAGGGGTCTTGTTTATATCATCCAAGGAATAAATACATGTGCTTGAATAAGCCTGACTAGAAGAGGTGCTAAATGGTTGCTTTATTATCTCCTTCTATTATCTGTAGAGCCTCCTGTTTGTAACTATCAAAATCTTGTCCCCAGGTCTTAAGAAAATGAGAGAAGAGAAAGGTAGATGGGCTGAGTGTCAGAAGGACTGTCTAAAAGCTGCTTGACAGAGGGAAGAGGACACGTTCCCGAGGGCTCTGGGTTCCTTCACAAGTGCAGCAGAGCAGGGACTATTCAGGTGTACTGGGAAATCATTTGTTTACTTTACAGACAGCCTGGTATCTAAATTCTAAGTAGCATGTTAGGGAAGAGGAAGGACTGACTAACAAAGGAGCCTCTGGCATGCCTTTAAAACTATTAAGTGTTTAATATGCATGATTGCATTTAACCTTTGTAATTGAGATAGGAGACAAACCTAGCTTGCAGATACAGAAGCTAGAGATGAAATGACAAGTGGGAAGCAGGGACCAACTGTATTAGGATCATCTGAGATGCCAGTTTAAAAATGCTCATTTAGAAAGGGTCTAGAAATCTTATCTCAAATATACTTCTGTGGCATCTCACAAGTTCAGCAGTTTGCTGCCAAGAGGCTGGGATTCATATTTAGTCCCTAGGTACCTTTAAGAAGTGGCACACTATTGTGTGTATATTGCTTTAGGAGCCCTTCATTATGAGAGTCAAAAGATCAAGTATCTGGATATTATGGGTTTATAAGAGTCACTAAGATTTACCTATGGCTGGCTTAGCATTCCTGAAATGATTATTTCCTGTTTCAGTACGATGAACAAATCTCCAATCTCTTACTTCTCCAAAACTGACTGTAACTTAATGCTCTCAGTGCCTTCCCATACAGTATCTCCTGCAGTTCCCTTTGATGCCTAGGAATTAGTTTGATCATGTCAGGCCCTTGCTTAAGAGCTCATTGATGGTTCATTGTAATTATAGAACAGGGTTTTGGTATAAAGACAGCTCCCCTCCTCAGACTTCTTCCCCCTCCCGCTGGGATCTTTTACAGTGCTTACCTTGTCCTTCTAGCTCACCTCAGTTGTTAGTTTGAAGACCTTTAATTATACCAGTTAGGAATTCTAAAAATTTATTTATTTTCATATGTAGGATTTTTAAAAAATGTTTTCTTTTCACATGTGGATGTTTGCCAACATGTCTGTGTACCTCTTTGGTGCCTGGTGCTCCCTGAGGAGTCCGATCCTCTGGGACTAGAGTTACAGACTGGTGCTAGAACTTGATCCTGGGTTCCAGGATGAGCAGCCAGTGAGGCATCTCTTCAGCCAGTTATAGTTCCTTTAAAATTCAGAACAGCACTTTAATCCTTTAATTAAACACCTTTGATCCAAGCACTTGGGGACGCAGGTGGATCTTAGAGTCTAGTCTACAAAGTAGTTCTAGGACAGCCAGGGCTACATAGTGAGACCCTGTCTGTAAAGGAAATAAAAACTGAAGGCTCGGACGAATCACATTTTCTACCTTAATGTCTTAATTTGCCTTCCCTAGATCCATGGATCCCTAGATCCATCTTTTCTGAAGTATATAGTATGTTTTGTGTGTGGGGAGGGAGTGGTGGTGGGGAGGTAGGAATCGTGCTATTTTTGTTCAGGTTAGTTTCAGCTCACAGCAGTCTTCTGCCTCAGTCTCCCAAGTATTGGAACTACAGATGTTTACCTAGCTTTTACTTAATGTCTTTATTAGACATCTCCCTGCTATTGTATGTATTGATTTCAGATTCCAGCTGTATAAATACCTTCTTACCTATGTAGAAGTCTGTGGGATACCCATGTTGCCACGCATGAAAAATACTACCAAGTAAGATAAAGAATAGTTCAAGTTAAAGAACATTTGGGGGGCAGGGATTAAGCTTAACAAAATACTAAACAGACATTTTGAAACCTTTACAATATTTTTCTTAGTTATAAGGTATACCAATTTTATCTAGAGTGTAAACAGGAATTCTTGAGACCTGTATAAAAGCAAACTATTTTTCCCCTAGTGTATGAAAAGAAAATGTGTTTCAAAACATTTCATTTAATGTGTGAAGACAATGTATTGATCAGATGCCTGGTTGCTCTAAAGAGCACCCACCTTTTTATGCCTGAGTGCTAGTAAGTTCATGCTGTTAAGTGGAAAACGTCTGTGTTCTAAGGAACATTCAACATACTGCTGTCTAGAATAAATAATTCAGTGTTGCACCACTTGTCTGGAATTCCCTGTATTTCATAAAGAATTATGCCTCGGTGCTGGAGAGATGGCTCAGCGGTTAAGAGTACTGACTGTTCTTCCAAAGATCCCGAGTTCAATTCACAGCAACCACATAGGATCTCACAACCATCTGTAATGGGATCTGCTGACCTCTTCTAGTGTCTGAAGACAGCAACAGTGTACTCATATAAATAAAATAAAATCTTAAAAAAGAATTACACCTCAAACACACCACTGAATTATCACATACAAAAGTACGACTTGGTAGAATAATTTAAAAGACTCAGTGATACAGGTAAGAGTATTTTTTTACTGTTTATCACTAGAATCTAGATTTACTACAACAGGCAGGGGTCTTGCTATCTAGCCCTGACTGGCCTGAGTGAGTGATTGGTCTTTGTGCTTTTGTAAAAAGAATGGCTCCTAGTCCGAGAAGCCTCTGCTCTAACAGACACCTGAACACAGCCTATAAGACGACTAACACTAGAACTGAATGGAACAGTTCATACTTATATTCTGTTTTTATCATATGTGTCCAATGCAAACTAGGAACCTCAGAATCTTTCCCCACAAAATAATATACAAACTTGGTATCATGGAATTTCCAGATAAATACAAATGTCAAAACACCAATTTTGCAGCCTTTGTTTCTAAAGTTTATAAGTTTGGAATTACATGTAGGAATAATCTATACTTAAAATGGTAGTTTTTGTTTTTTCAGTTTTTTTTTTTTGAAGCAAGACCTTAGTATAGCCTAGGTTGACCTTAAATTTATGGTAATCATCTTATGTAGCCACCTGACTACTGGGATTACAGGGAATGAGCAGCTGCCTATTTATGTTTTGTTCTTTAAAATAACTTGTCTGTCGATGGAGGTAGTGGGGTGTGATGGTTCGGTAGAAGGCACAAAGGGTCTGGTCAGAATGCCCTAAAGTGTCTCACCTTGAATTCATGCCAGTTTTCTCATGTATTAATGAAGTCACCATCAGGTTATGAGGATAAATTAAAATACATGCATGCCAAGTACTTAATACCTGGCATTTAACAGACTCAAACTTTGCCAGATGTCACATGCAGTATTTTAGAGGAATGGCATAATTTGGATGCTTCTGCATTGACAATTTTATGTAGTGGTCTTATCCACAAAAGGAGAGCAGGCATAATGAAATCATGTCTTGCCCAACTTCAAAGTAAAAGATTAGGACTGGGATTTCATCCCAGAAGTTCTAGACAAGCATTCTACTACTGAGCTATGTCCCTGTCATAAAAACTTCTTGGGACTGGGGTCTCATGTATCTGGCTAGTCTAAACATCCTAACAATCTTAAAACACCCAATACTCCTGCCTTCACCTGGGATTACAGGCATGCATCACTACTCCCAGGTTTCATGTGCCTATGGGATTGGATGAACCCAGGATCTTGTGCATATACCAGTTGAGCTACATTATATAAATATCCAGTCCTTGAATTCATTTTAAACTTTTTAAATGTGTATAGATGTTATGCTTGCACCAGCTGTGTGCCTGGTATTTGCAGAGGCCAGAAGAGGGTGTTGGATTCCCTAGGACTGGAGTTAGAGATGGCTGTGAACTGTCATGTGGATGCTGGGAATTAAACCCATGTATCTGGAAAAGCAGACAGTGCTCTTAACCAGTCACTATTCCAGCCCCTTGAGTCTTTACCACTGCTACAGCTGGTACCAAGCATTGCCAATTTGCCAGCTAATGATACTTGAGGATAATCAATCTGTACCTTCAAATTATTTCAAACAACATTTTAAATTGCTAATAATGTTTATTCATGATTGAAACCAAGGAGGATTTAGAAATACATTTTAATATCTTGCTGATAAAATAGTAACATTCCACCGTTGTGATTTGATAACTGCTTTAATACTCTATTATAACCAGGTAACCAGAACACACACACACCCACACACACACACCACCTACTTTAATGTTAACATCACACTAGCTTTTCATAAAGGCCGATCTCTACCGGATAGCTGAGTAAATAGCGTCCAATACTAAGACTAGGGAAAAGATGAGATAGTAAGCACACATTTCAAGCTCACTTTTAAGCACATGACATATTAAAAACAAATGATGCAAAAAAAAAAAAAAAAAA
>JADRCD010097176.1:0-10716 GCA_019843815.1 Montemys delectorum | reverse complement strand
GTATAAATGAATAACATTTACACCATGGGTACTTTGGTTTTATATCTTAGCTATCTAAGCAATCACTGACTACAAATGTGAATAATGTTTTCTTTCCTCATTTTGAGTGGATATGATTATAAATACATATTTTTGAACGAGTTATCTTTACATGGTTAAGTCTGTTATGCTTGCTTGTCATAGAAAGATGCCATATGACTTAAAATTGTGATAAGATAAAAAGAAAGGGGGTGTGGCTTGGTAAGTGGTTCCACAGGTACAGTGCTTGCTTAGCATGCAGGAAATCTGCGCTTGGATCCTCAGGTATAGTTAAATATTCCTACAATTTCAACACCTGGGAGATAGAGGTAGGAGGATCAAGAGTTTGGGGCTAGCCTGAGATATATGAGATCCTGCCTCCAAAACCAAAAAAGATCTAAAACCAGTAAATGTATATTATAGTCTTTTTAGTTTTTCTGTTTTTTTTTTTTTTTTTGGCATTTTCCCTCTCATTTCTTATGTGTTCAACCTGTAGTGTTATCATCTGCCCTAATTACAGATCTTATACTAAAAAGATCATTTATTGATGACAAACTTCCATTTTCTGACTGACTTCCTACTTCTGATACAGGAAATAGGAACTTCCTGTATCAAGAAAAATGATCACTTGAAGCCTTTCTACAATCATCACACCTTCAGAAAATAATACTTGCATGGGTTTTACATTCAGTGACATAAATGTGGTGTTTTAGTCAATATAAATTGACTAAACTGAACATCCCCTATCAACAAATATTAAATCCTAAAACATACAATGCTTGAAATATTTCATGTTTATGTAAAATCCAAATCAATACACTCTTCAACCTACATATTTTTCATAACTGAAATAGGACTGGAACTACTATTAATTAAAGCCGTGTGTGTGTGTGTGTGTGTGTGTGTGTGTGTGTGTGTGTGTACACATCACAGGAGGGGTCCAGAGAACCACATCCTCAATCTTTCTGCTAAACTAAATTTTAATCACAGTCAGGTATTTCAAGGCACTTTGCAATCAAACCAAGAGGACACAGGCTTCTTTAAGTTAAGACTATCTCACTACCCCGCACCCCACCTCCCCACCCTGCGGCTTGTAATGAACAAAACAGAAGCATTTTGTTTTCTGTTATCATGAGCTTCCAAACTCTTTAACTGTTCGTTTGTGTGGGTGCGCGTGTGCGTGTCTGTTGTTGCTGCTGCTGTTTGTTTTTGAGACAAGGTGTCGTTCTGGGGAGCTCAGACTACCTTGGAATTTGCCCTCAATACTTCTGCCCCAGCCCCCACTAGATGCTGGGTCTCCCGGGTGTGTGCCAGCTTGTCCGGCTTCGAACACTCTTTAAAGCTCGACTTCAATTCCCTCCAATTACTTACTGTTAAAATTGAATTCCTCAGGTTGCTTGTTGGTCTTCCATATATCTCCGTAGGGATCTTCATTATTCCACAGAGCCAGGTAGTGACTCTTGCCCCCTCGTAAAGGCCGCTCTGGCTTTTCCTCATGTGCTCTGTTTCTAAATGGAGTTTCTACAGAAACGACATCTAGGGACTCCCCACAGTGGACCTTATCTATGCACAGGATTCCCTGGCCCAATCTTTTCTCATTGTAAAGGCACGAGACTCTGGAGATTCTCATTTCTATGCCAACTTTAAGAATATTCTGATAAACGAGAAAGTTTAAACTGGGGTCTAAGTAGCACTTCTCCTGGTACACTCCGTCTGAGATTGTCACATCATAGCAGTAAAGGGGAGGCTTGGGCACTGTATCCCGTGGCTCATCCTCTAAAAGATATCTTTGGACGGCCAGTACAGTGACAGGTACCACTTCCGAGAGGGTGACACACTGTCTAGGCGAGCCAGTTATTTGCTCAATAACCTTTTGGATCCAGGACCTGTGCCTCTGGCCACCAGCTCTTCGGATCACTCCTCCTGGGACCCCAGCCTGATCTCTTATGGGGTGCTCCAAGTAGAGACCAGCGTGCGAGGGTCCTGGCTGAGGCTGACCCGACTCACCCGACATTGTGAGGTAACTGCGAACTCCTTGCACTCCAAAAAGCTTACTTGCCCTGCTCAAAAACCCGGAGAAAAGAAGCTCCAGACAGAAGCGCAAAGCTGTTGGCACGGACTGGTCTGGTTCCGCCCAGGAGCGAGGCTCAAAAGATTCCACGCGTGCGCATCAGCTTTCCCGCCTGTGCTTTGAGCCCCTATTTTGAGACTTTGAGACAATGTTTCTAGGGAGATGCACGAAAGAAGTAGGTGGCATAATTCGGTCCTTGGGTTCCCTAGCCTACTAAGGTCCGTCTGGGGGGAGGGGAGGCATGGACGTGGGAGGAGAGAAGCAGGTTTTCAAAATACAGCAGCTGCCAGAAGGAGGAGCAAGAAGTGCGGCTGACCAACCCGCAAACCCCCAAAGGAGAGCATCAAGAGGTGGTGGAAAAATAGGAAGTGGCAAAAGTGAGGCTCCCGTAGTAGTCCTGATGCATGGACTTAGATCCACAAAAGAAAATATTTTAGCGTTATCATAGTAAGGTAGTGCTTTGTAGTTTAGAAACATGAATGTGGCAATTCTGCTTTTGCAGTATAAACAACATCAGATAATGTATGCACAGCCTTCAGGAAAGGCACTAGCTCAAAAGTTCACAGTAAATATTAGCTGCAGCAGGGCTGTGGTGGTGCACACCTTTAGTCCCAGCACTTGGGAGGCAGAGGCAGGCGGATTTCTGAGTTCGAGGCCAGCCTGGTCTACAGAGTGAGTTCCAGGACAACCAGGGCTATACAGAGAAACCCTGTCTTGAAAAAAAAAAATGAGCTGCTGTTGTTATTAGCGGAAGCATAATTATCTGTAGTCGCTCCCAAGTGCAGGATGGATGAATTTGTAAGTGTACATGAAAACAGAAAATTGTAGAACTGAGTTGCTAAAGATCTTTCCTCAGATCAGACTTTTTAAAAGCATGTATTTTTTTATACAATACTTAGCACAGCACACCAAAAGAATACACAGGTTCAGAAGTCATATTTCTTAAACACAAAGCCTATTTCAAAGAAAACTGCAAAGTGAATACACTGAACAGAAGAGTTAGAATAAACATACAACATGTATTAAATGTATCCAGTCTGTGATCACATACGAAATGTATTAACTTTTTAAAGAGCAATTGTTAAAAATGGTTGTGACCTGCTTTCCTTCTACTAATTCTTTGGAATGCTATCATTCTTTATATATTATTTATGAAGTCCCTACTCCAAAGCAGGCAATATTGTACACCACTGGGGATGACTGCAGTCACTCTTTCAATCAAGCTTCTCATTGATTGGGCTGAACAACATTGCCTTTGTCAAATTCTGACTAATAGTAATTCTGCAAACATTTATCTTCCTTTTATTCCATAATTTATGTTTTTATTCACATTACATCTCAATCACAGCCCCCCTCCTCCCAATCCTGCCTTTACAAATCCCTCTCCCAATATCCCCTTCCCTTCTCTAGAAGCCCCTCTTGGGAACCACTCCACTCTGGGACATCCAGTCCCAATAGGACTAAGCACAGTCTCTCCTACTAAGGCCCAACCAGTCCAGGTAGGGGAAGGGAATCCAATGGCAGCCAACAGAGTCAGAGACTGACCCCCTCAAATATTAGGGGACCCACATGAAGATAAAACTGAACAACTACTACAAATGTGGGGGGCCTAGGTCTAGCACCTGCATGCTCTCTGGTTGCTGGTTCAGTCTCTGTGAGACCTCTCTTTTCCTTTATTTTAAAATTGGGGTTTCATGTATTTTAGACTGGTTAGGAATTTGCTTGTACCTGAGGATAGACTTATGATCCTACTGTCTTTTAGCCTTCCTCATCTTTCTGTCATCACTGGTGTGTACCACTAGCCCCACTTTTATGTGGGTCTGGGGATAGAATGGAGGACTTCATTTATGCTGGGCAAGTGCCAATTAAGATGCACCCCTGTCCACCCACATGCTTCTTGTGTGTTGGCAAAGTACAGCCTTGCTATGTTCTGGGACTCTGGATTAGCTCCAGCCTCCAGGTTCCTGCCCTGTTAGAGTTCTTGTCTTGGCTTCCCTCGATGATGAACAGCTATATGGAAGTGTAAGCCAAACAAACCCTGTCCTCCCCAACTTGTCTTTTGTTCATGGTGTTTTGTTATAGCAATAGAAACCTCAACAAAAACAGGGTGCCTGAATCTCAAATAGCTGCAATAGTAGACTCCATGAGACAGAGCATGCTTATTCTCTAATAATTTCAAGAAAGTGCAAAAACAAGTTGGGAGTAATAGAAGGGGAGGAGGAAGAGTGGGAGGAGACAAAGCCAAAGAATATGGGGTGTCTGAGGAATGCATTTTAAGAAGAGTGATCCTGAGTGAGGTAACACAATCACAAAAGAACACACATGGTATGCACTCTCTGATAAGTGGATATTAGTCCAGAAGATCGGAATACCCAAGATGCAATTCACAGACCACATGAATGTCAAGAAGAAGGAAGACCAAAATGCTCACGGGAGGAAATATGGAGACAAAGTGTAGAGTAGAGTCTGAAGGAAAGGCCATCCAAAGACTGCCCATCCTGGAGATCCACCCCATACACAGACACCAAACCCAGACATTATTGTGGATGCCAACAAGTGCTTGCTGACAGGAGCCTGATAATACTGTCTCCTGAGAAACTCTGCCAGAACCTGACAAATACATAGGTGGATGCTCTCAGCCAACCATTGGACTGAGCACAGGGTCCCCAATGGAGGAGCTAGAGAAAGGACTAAAGGAGCTCAAGGAGCTTAGAGTCCCATAGGAGGAATAACAATATGAACCAACCAGTAATCCTCAGATCTCCCAGGGACTAAACCACCAACCAAGGAGTACACATGGAGAGTCCCAAGGCTTCAGCTTCATATGTAGCAGAGGATGACCTTGTTGGGCATCAGTGGGAGGAAAGGACCTTGGTCCTGTGAAGGCTGGATGCTCTAGTGTGGGGGAATTCAAGGGTGGGGAGGCAGGAGTGGGTGAGTGGGTGGGGGAACACCCTCACAGAAGCAGGGGGAGGGAGGATGGGATAGGGGGTTCCTGGGGGTGAAGAACTGGGAAAGGCGATAACATTTGAAATACAAATAAAGAAAATATTCAATGAAAATAAAATAAAATAATTCAAAAAAGATATACCTTCTACATAAAGATAAACTTCATACACACATACACACACACACACACACACACACACACACACACACATATGTATACACACAAATATCCACAGAAAGTAACTTACACAGAAACATTTTTGGGTTTTTTTTTTTTAAAGAAGCGGCATTATTTTACTAACAAATGTTCAGATTCTGACTTGTCCCTAGCCTAATATATATGAGTTGACTGTCCTCAGAGAGGGGATGTGTGTGTGTGTGTGTGTGTGTGTGTGTGTGTGTGTGTGTGAAAAAGAAGAATGATAATATACTTTCACTTGAGCATTGTGATGGTTTGAATATGCTTGGTCCAGGGAGTGGCATCATTTAGAAGTGTGGCCTTGTTGGAGTAGGTGTGTCACTGTGGGTATGGGCTTTGAGACCCTCATCCTAGCTGCCTGGAAGTCAGTATTCTGCTAGCAGCCTTCAGATGAAGATGTAGAACTCTCAGCTCCTTCTGCACCATGCCTGCCTGGATGCTGCCATGTTCCCACCTTGATGATAATGGACTGAACCTCTGAACCTGTAAGCCAGCCCTAATTAAATGTTGTCCTTTATAAGACTTGCCTTGGTCATGGCGTCTGTTCACAGCAGGAAAACCCTAACTAACTAAGACAAGCATCCTTCTTTCATGGCATCTCCTTTACTAATCTTTTATCACACCATTCACTATTCATATCACTAATTCAATATTTATTACCTAATAATTTTCAATTGAGAAAAAAATTAAAACTTCTCTCAGTCTGAGCACTCTTGGTATTTGGAATCAGAAAAATTAGTTGTTGTGGGGCATGTTGTTCTGTAGAGAGTATGGGCCCTCCTACCATCTACACTGGAACAACCAGAAGCACCTTCTGGGATGCAGAAAAACTGGCTAGGAGTTTAACTAAGCCCTTTGAGAGCAGAAAGTGATTTGTTCTAAGTTCCCTCCCACCCCCATGCTTCTTTCACTTTTGCAATTTAGAAAAGAGGCTCAATTGTTCTAAATAAATGAAGGCCTCAGTTCTTACTGTCTCTCTTCCGATGGGAGTATACAAGTTTGGCTTTTGATAAAAAAAAAAAATATATAGATAATTCCAAAAAATTAAATGCAGTAAATTGTTCTCTGAGAGCTGAAGAGATATCTCAGTTAGGAAACTGCTATCCTTGTAATCAGGTGGGAAGGCAGTGTTTGATCCCCAGGAAAAGAAAACATAATGTAGAGGCATAGTGGGTGAGGCAGAGCTGGGAGGAGTTAAACAGGGAGTTCAGGTGAATGAACAGGATCAAAACATATTGTATGAAATTCTCAAAGAATTAATAAAAATAAAATTTAAGCTGGGTTGCTGGGGATGTGCCAACAAGTACATCACTGTGGCTCCCTGCCCAGATAGCATAACCTACTCAGTAAGATCCAGGCCAATGCGGCATCCTGTCTTAGAAAACAATAAAAGGTGGACAGTGCATGAGGAATGATAGTCAAGAATATCCTCTAGTTCCCAGAGATATAATCACACACACCCAGACATACACACACACACACACACACACACACACACACACACAGTTTCACAAGTGTGCTTTCTCAAATTCATTGCTAAGTAGCAAGGCCACTATATAGCATAGCATTCTATGTAAGTCCTCAATATTAATTAAACACATGCCGGGCAATGGTGGCATACACCTTTAATCCCAGCACTTGAGAGGCACAGGCAGGCGGATTTCTGAGTTCGAGGCCAGCCTGGTCTACAGAGTGAGTTCCAGGACAGCCAGGGCTACTCAGAGAAACCCTGTCTCGAAAAACAAAACAAAACAAAAAACAAAAACAAAAAAAAACAAAACAAAAAAATTAAACACATGAGTAAAAAAATTATGGAATATTACTAGATTTACTGAAGGTGCTATTGAGCCTCAGTCTTCTCTGTCATTTATTTAGAATTCAAGAGGCAGAGGCAGATCTATGAATTTACGGCTAGCCTGGTCTATAGAGCAAGTTTCAGGCAAGTCAGGGCTACACAGTAAAACCCTGTTTCAAAGTGTAATAACTTAATTGAAATATTTCAAATTTGCTTCATCCACAGTCTAAACTATATATACAATTTAATTTATGTTGAAGAGCATAGCATCTCAAATTCTAGGTCCATCCAGTGAATTCAGGAAAGATGGCTTTTTGACGGTGGTACTTGGTAGGTAGATACTGCTTCAATAGGATGGATGTTGGTTTTTTACACTAGTGATTATGAAGATGAACGTGACTAAGGATTATGGATGTAACTGCAGCCAAAAGTATGCACCACACTGTGTTAACAACACCATGTGGGCAATATTGCAAGTATGAATGCTCTCTGGTGTGCTGTTAGTAAGCACATGCCTTAGGATCAACTACAGTACACAATAACAGAATACATTCAGAGTCTGTAATGGATAGCCTCTCTCAGCTTGAGTGATTTTTATAATGCCTCTGTATGTTACAATGGTAAAATCAGGGAAGACGATGCATTTTTATTTGCTTTCTTGCCTTGTTTTCTTGTTTGCTTTTTTAATCTGTAAAAGATTTGTCTATTTTAGCTGTATGTATATGGCTATTTTGCCTACATATATGTCCGTGTACCACTTGTGTGCAGTTTCCACAGAAGGCAGAAGAGAGTGTGGTTCCTTGGAGATGCAAATTCACCAACTATGAGACACCATATGGGTGTTGGGGGGCTGAACCCAGATTCTCAGGAAGAGTAGCCAGTGCTCTTAACCACTGAGCCATTGCTCCAGTCCTGAGACAATGTTTTATAAAATGAGTATGTTGCAAAAGATTCAAAACACTTTAATATTGTGTGAAATGGCTTTGTTAGTCCACTGTATTTGGTGCACATAACAGCTGCAGTGATTTTCTTCATATTTAAAATTGTACTAGTGAAAGTAGTCATGGATGTTGAAATTTTAAGTTAGTTCAGAAGAGTGAAGTGCTCAAAATACTGTTTGGAACTGTGGGAAAGATTTTTAAAAGTGATACTCAGTGTTACTGTCTTATTTTCTCTAAAAGATAAAGCCACAGTATAAAACAATAGGGTTTTAGAACTATAGGAAGCCATTAGATACCCATTAATTTAGTTTTCTTCCAACTGTACACTGTGAAGCATTAATGATTTTATAAAACCGATTTACTGGTCATAAGATGGACATAAAAACAGGACAAAAATTCATAGCAAATATTTCCCATCATAAGAATCATTTCATAAAAGAAATTTCTTATACTGAGGCTAGAAAGAAGGTTTAGTGGGGTAAGAGCACTGGCTGCTCTTCCAAAGGACCTAGTTTCAATTTCCAGCACCAACATGGTAGCACACAAACATTTGTAACTCCAGTTCAAGGGTATCTGACACTCTCTTTTGGCCCTTGAGGGCACTGTATACATGTGATGGACGGACATACATGCAGACAAAACACCCAGGTACATCAACTATAAATACATCCTTAGAATTTTGTCTAGGATTTGTTTACATGTATATGAGTGGAATTTGCTATAAAATGAATCTCTTGTTATAGGGTGGATCCAGAAACATTTAAAAGAGTCTGTTGTGTTTCAATTCCTTTTGGTTACTAATGAATAAATTGGGCACAAAAAAGACTCCTAATGTGTAACAAGATCATACAGTGATAACTGGCAGAGCACCAAAACTTGTAGCCCAGTTTCCAGATGTGCAAACCATATAGACAATTTCCACACTATTTGGACAGACCCTGGATTATCCCCCTACACACACACACACACACACACACACACACACACACACACACACCAAAAAAAACCAATCTTTTGTTTCCAACATGATTTTTCACCTTACTAAAATTGTTTCTATTTCTGAAACAAATTGTGTTTGTTTCTTTTGTAGGCCAAACTGGTCAAGTTTGTTATGTAGCTCAGTCTGCAGTTCCTGATCCTCCTTCCTTGATTATAGTTGATTGCCTTGCATCTGGTTGATTTTCTTTTTTTTTTAATTATTTGTTTAGATTACAATATAATTACATCATTTCCTCCTTCTCTTTCCTCCCACATAACCCCTCCACCCTCTTTCAAATTCATGGGTTCTTTATTCTTTGTTGCTACATACATGTATCTGTATATATTCCTAAATAAATAAATATAGTCTGCTCAGTCTGTATTTGTATTTGCATTTGTATTTATATTTGTATGCAAATACAAATCTGTATGTATTTGTATGCTGGCCATTTGGTACTGGAACCAATTGGTGATCTCTGCCCTAGGAAAGGCCACTTCACTCAATCTCAGCATTCCTTAGTTACCTGTAGTTCTTTGTCCATGCCCCATCTATGTTAACATGTATATTGATGCCATTCTTGTTTAGTTCATAATTAGACATTCACATCAGTGAGACTTTATGGGTGTAGCTTCTGACATGCCTAAGATATACAATCTCAGAGCAAACGCAATTACTCTGGTTCTTACAATCATTCTTCCCCAACTTCTGCAATTATCTCTGGGTTTTAGGCACAGGAGTTGTGTTATAGATAGATCAGTTGGGATTGAGTTCCTCAACGCTGCATTTTGATTGGTTGTAGTTCAAGTCCAACTACAGCATGTTACTTACTACTAGAGTATGCACGTGGCTACTGAACCCTTAAGAATATTGTGCCATGCTGGCTATTGTTGTGGTTCACAGGTATCATAGTTGGGCAGGACCACTGGTTGCTTTTTTCCCTTTGGCCCAGGGAGTGGCACTATTTGGAGGTGTGGCCTTGTTGGAGGAAATGTTTTACTGTGGGCTTGGGCTTTAAGATCCTCCTCCTTGCTTCCTGAGAGCCAGTCTTTTTCCTGTCTGCCTTCAGATGAAGATGTAGAACTCTCAGCTCCTCCTGCATCATGACTGCCTGGATGCTGCCATGCTTCCTGCCTTGATGATAATGGACTGAACCTCTGAACCTGTAATCCAGCCCCAAGTGAATGTTGTCCTTTATAAGAGTTGCCTTGGTCATGGTGTCTGTTCACAGCAGTAAAACCCAAACTAAGACAGATACTCTGGGTCTTGTGCTGAGAATACATGGTGTCTTCAGAAAGAGAATTACCTTCAACCTCTGGGTGGCAACCAAAGGCAACAGCAATAGTCTACAATGTTTTAGAAGTCTACCAACAACACAAAGGGAGGCATCTCATGCTCCCATGAGGGTTTTTTTGTTGTTGTTGTTTTGTTTTGTTTCATTCTGTTTTATTTTGTTGGTCTATGATTCTTGAGGGGAATATTGTCATTCCAAGTTGGAAAATCTCTTTTAAACTATGTATGTATATTCATACATTGACTTATGTGTATCATAGGTATTTTAGGTAGATAGTTAATAGTTTGATTATGTTTTTTTCAGACATCCTTACTGTTATTTTACCTTTCCATTCTTTCTCTTGCATTTATTTGAATGACTTTATTTTGCTTTATCCTGCATCCATTTAACTGGTTTCCATTCATTTCTGTGAATAGGCGAAATAGGACCAATTCCTAACCTTGGACATTGTAGGTATTCCTTTTTTTTTTTTT
>JADRCD010097175.1:0-10720 GCA_019843815.1 Montemys delectorum | reverse complement strand
AGAGGCTCTGACAATACCTGACTAATACAGATGTAGAGGCTCACAGCCATTCATTGAACTGAGTACACAGTCCCCAATGAAGGAGTTAGAGAAATGTTCTATGGAGCTGAAGGGTTTGCAGCCCCTTAGGACGAACAACAATTACTAACTAGTACCCTCAGAGCTCCCAGGGACCCAACTACCAATCAAGGACTATACAGGGTGGGACTGAATGTACTGGAAGCAGGTATATAGTAGAGGATTGCAAATTCGATCATCAATAGGAGTAAAGGACCTCGGCCTTGTGAAGGTTTTGTGCCCCAGTGTAGGGGAATGCCAGGGCCAATAAGTGGGAGAGAGTGGGGTGGCAGGCATGGGGAAGGGGGAGGCAAAAGGGGTTTGTTCTTGCTTTTGTTTGTTTGTTTGTTTGTTTGTTTGTTTTGGAGGGGAAGATGGGAAAGGGAAAACGTACATGTAAATAAAGAAAATACCTAATTAAAAAAAAATTAAAAAAAAATTTAGAAGGAGAAAAATAAAAAATAAAAAAAATATATAGTTAAGATCTGTATTTTCTGAACTTAATCCTCTGCACTACTCATGTTTGACCACTCTGTGTCTGTTTGTGATTAACAACTTTGTGCGGCTCCGAAGACCCTGACCAGCAGGGAAGAAGGACCAGCACACCATGTCCTTCCAGCAACAGTTTACTCAGGAATGTCTTGCACAGCGGTTACAGCAGAGTGGCCCTGAGCCCCACCAGGAGTCTGACTATATGCTCTTCATAGGGCCGCCCATGAGCCCATACCACGCTTCACACAGTCATAGGCTACTAGGCATTGTAGAATCAGGCCACTGATAAGCACGCCCCCAGCGCCAAATAAGGACTTGTTTACTCCACAGCTCCAGCTTGGCCAGCGCCATCTTTAAGGCACGGCAGCAGCGTTCCACACAACTTTATGTTGTATTTCTAAATAGAATGTTCATCTATTACAACTATTATATCATTACAAACATATAAAAAAGCAAACATCAGAAGAATGGAAGTATAGTTATTTTTTGTAAATAATATGTATCAAATCTTCATTTATATCATTAAATACTATATGTCCCTTATAATTTGTTCTTGTCACTGGAAAATCGGTTCATTGCAATTTAATTGAAATGAAATCATAACTTTATAATTTCAGAGACCTTATATAATTCATGCATAATTATTTGTAAAATTATATTTTAAGAAAATCATTCAAAATAATATTATACACCTTTTATCGAAGATAACATCTGATGTTTTTTCATATATGATGGTAACGACTGCTTTAAAAACATGAAAAACTATGTAAATACAATGTATTTTTTCTGTTTATTTAAAGATTCAATAACCTTTAAAATGGCACTTCTCCATAAATGTCTTTCCTGAGTAAAAATAATTGCTCTCAAAATGCCAGCTGAAGCTTCTAAATAAATTGACAAGGTTTTAATTTAAAATGTCATGTATGAGCAAAGGAACAAAAATGACCAAAACATTTTATAAGAATAAGAAATCATAAGACAGGATAATATATGTACAACATTTTCTGTGAGTACATTGTAGCTATGAAATTAATGTTTAAGTATAGGGTTAAATTAACAAAATGGTGGGCTTCTATTAATTTTCCAAATAAATCCTAATAATTTTTTGCTAGGATAACAAGCCACTTCAATGTGAGAGATTTATGTATTATATTATATTCATATATTATTTTATTATAAATTATATTTTAGAAATATAATATATATGTATGTGCATATTTGTATTTATGTCTATTCCTACTGAATGTACTAACAACTACTTAAATAAGGAACCATGAATTTTGAAGGACAGTGGGTGTGACATATAATAGTGGTGGGGGAGGAAGAGGAAGACATGTTTTAATTATTTTACAAACTCAGAAATAATATAAAAATATATGTACAGAAATTCTTAAAGATAAATATGATAGAATATTTTCATTTATTCTGTAATTGAAATATATTCATGGGGAAAACACCAAAAGTGGACAATATCATATAAAATACATTGAAACATCTTAGTTTTAAGAAAATACTTCATTAAATTATAGAAAAATAAGCCTCAGATTGAGTTTCCTCTAACAGGATGCCAAATCTTATAAAATAATTTTCTCTGGAGTCTAAAAATAAAAGTTATTCTGTAATAGTGGCCATCATATACTGTGAAGAGAAATTTTTTTGATCAGTGTTGAGAATTATGCTGATCTGTAAGTATTAAGACAACTTTTTAATGTATTTATGAATTATAATGACAAAATGGCAACTGTAAGCATTCCTCCAACTTCAATGACTTCATTAGTCCTGGGTAGTTGGATGGATTTCCAGCATCAAGCATAATTTTTCTCCTACTAAGATAGTATTAAGTCCAATTAGAGAACTTCTGGTAACCACAAAGATATTAATGACACTATATTGTACACTTAGGGTTATTAGTGCCATGTATACTATCATTCGTGTGATTCATAGGTGTCATATCTAGGTAGCACTATTGTTTGCTTAACTTACTTAGAAGCTTCTAGAAAAAGAACTGTTGGAAATTTGGAAATCTTAGGTAAAAAAGAAGGGTTTTACATAGGGTAGAGAGCCCAAATTGATATTCTAGTAGCAAGTAGTTAGATACAAGATCATATACGTAGAAGTAACATTGTGTGTTTGTGTGTGTGTGTGTGTGTGTGTGTGTGTGTGTGTGTGTGTGCATGTGTGTGTAAAACACACCTATTATAGGTTGGTCAGCTCTGAAATCACATTAGATGCCTTCAAGAATGTTAATATTTTAATTATCAATTTGTCCTACTTCCAATAATTCCTCTCTTAACTGATGATCTAAGGATGAAAATGTAGCTTAAAAAACTTGAATAAAATTTTCATCTTCATAATTATAAATTGGTGCAAAAAATCTACCTAATTATTATGACTAGCTATAAAAGTCTATTCTGTCTATGAAGTGGAATACAACACATAGCAAGTAATGTAAAACATGTACATGGTGCAGTGCTAAGGGAATAAATATTCTACTACAAAAATGTCTTGATATCATGTAGGATCCGTCAAATGATGAACACATTCAGAGTCAGGTGAATACATGCTTGATCATATACATGGATCTGAGGCAACTGACAATGAGAGGAAAGAATCTTATGGGGATGATGAAAATCTAAAGTTGAATTGTCATAATTATTCACTTATGTGAATCTATAAAACTCACTGAAATTTTTACCTAAGCAAGCAAAGTTGATGTTATACAAAATATATCTCAGGAAAATTCATATCAAATTCGTAATTTTCATTTTATATAGAAGAATTTCACTCTTTTTATAGTATTTTGGTAAGACTATGAGCCTTGAGCATACTAGGAAATGATCTGCCACTGACCTATGTCAACAGCCTTATAACCAAAATAATTCTGTACTCATATATACATATACAGTGTTATCCACACACATTTGTATATGTGCACATAAAAAGAGTTAACTAATATGTTAATTTTTAAAGTAGGATGGGTCACAATTACAAATGTCACTATTATTTCCTCAGATGCAGTGAAGATATAAAAGTCATACCCAAGATGTGTATCTGAGCCTAGAGCATTTCTATCTCTGTTCTAACTATCCTTAGGCATAAACCTAGAAACTTGTAGCCTTCGTTAAATCTAACCTTTCTAGCTGACCGATTCAATGTGGCTTCTATATGCTTCCTGAATTCCTCTGCTTGACTCCTTATTAACTTTAGCAATACATTCTAAACTTCTGGCTGGTCTGTCTTTAGATCTGTATAGCTTGTTGTCTCTGAAAACTGTTTCTGTAAAAGAGCTATACATACATTCTGCACCCCTCAAACCACATACTTTTCTCTGTCTCTCTTGCTCTTTAGTAGCTTTCCTTTCCTTTACTACTCCTGTGTGAGTTGAGTATATCCTATTTCTGACATGTTCTGTCAAATACTTCTGATTCATTACTTTGTATGTCCCTTAATTAGATGTCACTTTTAAACATTGCCACTTCCTTCTATAAACTAACCATACCTTCATTGTTAGGGATTAAATGTCTGTACCAAAGGCATGTCAGCCATATCATACTGTAACCCAGGGAATGTCTGCATTCTGGCCCAATCAAATAGAGTGAAGTGTTTGGATGTAATCACTTGCCATGTTGCTGGATTACAATTCCTATCGACAGAGAATTTTAAGTTTATACTTACATATGTTTTTGAGTATTTTCTTAGTTTGGCAAATATTTATAATGGAAATAAACTGCTTTGTACAATATTTTATAACCTGCTTGAACTAAGGAAAGGCTGGAAGAAGATGAGGAGGTCAGTGACCCTATAGTCTCCACAAACCCAGACCCCTGAGATCTCTGAGACACTAAGCCACCAATCAGGCAGCAGACACTAGCTGAAATGAGTCCTCGACCCATATACAGCAGAGGACTGCCTGGTCTCAACTCAATGAGAGAAGAAGCACATAGCCCTTGAGAGACTTGAGGCCCTAGGGAATGGGGAAGTCTGGTGAGGTATGAGGGTGTGGGGACATCCTCTTGGTGACAGGGGAGGAGGATGTGATGGGGAAAACAACTGGACTGTAAAAAAAAAGATTAAAGTTAACAAAACAAATTTAAAAACATACACAAACGATTAGATCAAAATTCAACTAGCTCTTAGTACATTGTTCTGGCTATGCTTTTCAAGTTGAATAGAATTCAATGGGTAGGTATATATTAGTTTTTTATATATAATGTAAATGATGAAACTGTGAAACTACATAAAATCTGCACTTTATTTGAGACATATGTTCTGCAACATCTTAATTTATCCATGAAATTAGAAAGCTAATATTGACAATGCATTATCAGTGAGACTAATCACTATTGAGATAAAAATTTAGATATTAATGACATATTCAGATTTCCAGTTGCATTACAGATTAATTAACATGGTGTATTAAAAATGATCATGCTATAAGCTGATGGTGATCACTAATTGAAAAAGAGTAGAACATGTATGTTTTACAATCCTGGTCCATCCTCTTATTGCCTATGTAGCATGTAACATGCTATAGGAAAATACATTTTGATATTAAAGAAAAAAATAGTGCCTTTGAAGAGAGGTACTCCTTCAAACAGGATGGTATTTGTTACAACTAATTCTTAGTCAACATCTGTGATGGTTTGTATATGCCTGGCCCAGGGAGTAATACTAGTAGGAGGTATGGCCCTGTTGGAGTAGGTGTATCACAGTTGGTGTGGACTTTGAGAATGTCATCCTAGCTGCTGGGAAGTCAGTATTCCGCTATCAGTCTTAAGATGAAGATGTAGATCTCTCAGCTCCTCCTGCACCATGCCTGCCAGGATGCTGCCATGTTTCTGCCTTGATGATGATGGACTAAACCTCTGAACCTCTAAGCCAGCCCCAATTAAAAGCTGTCTTTGTAAGAGTTGCCTTGTTTGTGGTATGTTTACAGCAGTAAAACTCTAATTAAAAAAAAGAAATTGGAACCAGGGTCTGGGGCATTGCTGCCATAGACCTGACCTTGTTTTTGTTTGAAAGAATGTGCATTTTGAGACTTTGGATTTTATAACCATGGAATGTTTTAAGTGGGGCTTAATGAATCATCCTAGTAGGAATATGGAAGAATTTGTTAGTGATAATAAATTGAATTGGACAGATGTGGCTCAATATGATTCCGTGAAGAATTTCAATAGGTGGACTAGAGGCTGATTTTTCTTTGTTTATTTGTTTGTTTTTTGTTTGTTTGTTTTTTGTTTTTGTTTTTTTGTATTATTTTGATGAAGAATATGGCTACTTTTTGCCCTTGTCTAAAAAATCTGCCTGAGGCTAAGGTAAACAGAGTCAGATTAATTGCATTGACAGAGGAAGTCTCTACAAAGCCCAGCAGAGACTTTGTTCTCTGGTTATGTCTCATGAAGAACATATTGAGCAAGCATAGCAAGCTCAGAAAAGAAAAAATATATTCTGAAATTCTGGGCTAATATTCACTTATTGGTGAGTGCATGCCATGTGTGTTATTTTGTGATTGGGTTACCTCACTCAGATGATATTTTCTAATTCCATCCATTTGCCTAAGAACTTCATGAATTCATCATTTTTAATAGCTGAGTAGAACTCCGTTGTGTAAATGTACCACATTTTCTGTATCCATTCCTCTGTTGAGGGGTATTTGGTTTCTTTCCGGTTTCTGGTTATTATAAATAAGGCTTCTATAAATATAGTGGAGCAGGTGTCCTTATTACATGTTGGAGCATCTTCTGGGTATATGCCCAGGAGTGGTATTGCTAGATCCTCTGGTAGTACTATGTCCAATTTCCTGAGGAACTGCCAAACTGATTTTCAGAGTGGTTGTATGAGCTTGCAATCCCACCAGCAATGAAGGAGTGTTCCTCTTTCTCCACAACCTTGCCAGCATCTGCTGTCACCTGAGTTTTTGATTTTAGCCATTCTGACTAGTGCGAGGTGGAATCTCAGGGTTGTTTTGATTTGCATTTCTCTGATGACTAAGGATATTGAATATTTCTTTAGGTGCTTCTTGGCCATTTGGTACTCTTCAGTTAAGAATTCTTTGTTTAGCTCGGCACCCCATTTTTAATAGGGTTATTTGGTTCTCAGAAGTCTACTTCTTAAGTTCTTTGTATATATTGGATATTAGCTCTCTATTGGATATAGGATTGGTAGAGATCTTTTCCCAATCTGTTGGTTGCTGTTTTGTACTACTGACAGTGTCCTTTGCCTTAGAGAAGCTTTGTAAATTTATGAGATCCTATTTGTCAATTCTTGATCTTAGAGCATAAGCTATTGGTGTTATGTTCAGGAAAATTTCCCCTGTCTCCACATGCTCGAGGCTCTTCTCCACTTTCTTTTCTGTTAGTTTCAGTGTATCTGGTTTTATATGGAGGACCCTGATCAACTTGGACTTGAGCTTTGTACTAGGAGATAGGAATGGATCAACTTGTTAACCACATATTGAACCAACACCATTTGTTGAAAATTCTGTCTTTTTTCCACTGGATGATTTTAGCTCCTTTGTCAGAGATCAATGACCATAGGTGTGTGGGTTCATTTCTGGCTCTTCAATTCTTTTTTTTTTTTTTTTGATGAGAGATATTTTCATTTTATTATACATTTACCAATATGATTCAGCTAATATGCACATATTTTGTCTAATGTAGGCAAGTTTAATACTTTAGGTGATCAGAGAATGCGAACCTAAAGTTGAAAACATAATTTACTTTATATGATAACATTTAACAAGTCCATTTGTATCTACTTGATTATTTTTATGTACATAAAAAACCTGAACACATGCATATATGCATATATACATTATTTTAAAATATAATCTAAAAATAATAAAAGAAAAAAGAAAAACAAACAAACTGACTAAGGGTTAAGGATATAGCTCACTGGTAGACTACCTGCCTAACATAGCTAGGACCTTGGGCTTGTATCCTAGCACTACAAAAACAAACTATAATGAAATCATCGGTTGATATTCATGCTATATAGAGATATTAAATACTTTACTTCTTTAAATAAAACAAATGAAGCACCAATACCACTAAATACCTAAGGAATCTTAGATAACTGACGTAATGTATTTTATTAATAACTAATTCATTCAAGAAAGATTTTCTCAGAAGATGCTTTAATTAGTGAGGAGGAAGAAAAACTGATAGAAAAAGGAGGGGGATGTAAAACGACAATAAGTGTGTCAGAAAATAATCACAAGGAATCCTAGATATGTAAGTTTATACACGATCCTTGTGTTTGTGTAAAGATATACATATACAGTTTAAATGAACTTTTATCTGAACTGAAAGTGCTCTTCATAAGTTAACTAACTCAATAAGACTAACAATAGGGACACACTTGAATCTTTTGGAGGCAACCCTGGACAACAACAGTAGCCTATGTTTGGGGATTCTTGCCAAGGGAAGCTTCTTATGTCTGACGTTAGGGGTTCTGTTAGTCTGGGTCTTCAACTCTATTCCATTGATCCACCTGCCTACCACTGTACCAAATACCATGCAGTTTTTATCATGACTTCTCTGTAGTACAGATTGAGACAGCGATGGTGATTCTCCTGGAAATCCTTCTATTTTTGAGAACAGTTTTCACTATCGAAGATTTTTGGTATTCCAGATGAATTTAAAAATTGCTCTTTCTAACTCTATGAAGAAATTATTTGGAATTTTGATGGGGATTGCACTGAATTTGTAGATTGCTTTTAGCAAGATGGCCCTTTTTACAATATTAATCCTGCCAACCAAGGACATGGAAGATCTTTCCATCTTCTGAGATCTGTTTTTTTCTTCAGAGACTTGTTCTTGTCATACAGATCTTTCACTTGATTGGGGTCACATCAAGATATTTTATACTATTTGTGACTATTGTGAAAGGTGTTGTTTCCCTAACTTCTTTCTCAGCCTGTTTATCCTTTGAGTAGAGGAAGGCCACTGAATTGTTTGAGATTATTTTGTATCCATCAACTCTGCTGAAGTTGTTTTTCAGGTTTAAGAGTTCTCTGGTGGAATTTTTGGGGGTACACAAAATACAATCTAGGAAGCTCAAGAAGAAGGAAGACCACAGTGTAGATACTTTGTTCCTTCTTAGAAGGGGAACCAAAATACCCATGAGAGGAAATACAGAAACAGTTTGGGGCAGAAACTGAAAGAAAGGCCGGCTATCCAGTGACTGTCCCACCTAAGGATCCCTCCCATATACAGTTACCAAACCAGATACTATTGTGGATGCCAACAAATACTTACTAAGAGGAGCCTGATATAGCTATCTCCTGAGAGGCTCTGCCAGTACCTGACTTATGCAGAAGTGGATTCTCATAGTCATCCATTGGACTGAGCACAATGTCCCCAATGGAGGAGCAAGAGAAAGAACTCTAGGAGCTGAAGGTGTTTGCAAGCTCATAGGAGCCAACCAGTACCCCCCATAGCTCCCAGGGTCTAAACCACTAACCAAAGAGTACACATGGAGAGACCCATGGCTCCAGCCACATATGTGATAGAGGATAGCCTTGTGGGACATGAATGGGAGGAGAGGCCCTTGGTCTTCTAAAGGCTTGATGCGACATTGTAGGGGATTCCAGGACAACAGGGAAGCAGGATCAGGTGGGTTAGTGAGCAGGGAGAGGAGGAATGGGACAAGGGGATTTTAAGAGAGGATAAAATTTGCAATGTAAGTAAAGAAAACATCTAATAAAAAAAGAAGAAAAGAAAAGAAAAGAAAAGAAAAGAAAAATATAAAATATATGGTTCAAGTATTAAAGTGGCACAAGAAAGTGAAATGGAACTGAATCCTATATTCTAGGAGATAAGAGATTAAGGAAATTTGGAGTAAGATCCTACACAGGAAAACTTAAATCCAGGCAGGGGTGCACATGCCTTTAATGGGAGCATCACAGGAGACAAACATGCAGATCTCTAGGTTCAAGGTCAATCTATATAGCAAGATCCAGGACAGTCAATCTTAGGCAGGGAAAGTGTTGGAAGAGAGGAAGCTAATGATAATGTAGGAGAACAAGGGGATCATATTCCAGTTCCTGCTAACAGCAGAATTCTGAGCTTCTGCCATGTGTCTCTGGCTTTATAGTCAAGAGGAAAGGAGACTGTTGGGACGATTGATATTTATTAGCTGGAACTAAGAAATTAATGGTGATTAAGAAGAGATCAGCATCACTGAGGTGAAATCTTCTGGGAAGTGTTTTATGAGAGTGCAAAAAAAGTTGTGTTCCAGAGATAGCCAAGGTTGTACCTCTTGCAGCAGCTAGACTTGATAATGTGTAAGAGTCACCCAGGTATTACTGGTTTTGAAGGCATGATGGCATCATGAAGAACAGCTGAGACTTGGCAATGTGAGAGGCCAGGGAAGCCCACTGCAGCCCAACTGCAGCCTCAATTGCAGTTGATGTCCCAGGAGTGAAGGGGTCATGTAAGGGATTTAAGGCTTGAATTCACGAAGAGAGCCTATGAGAGGCTTTTGGTTCAGCCTAGTTGCAGTAGAAGATCCCAGTGTAAGGAGATGCCAGTACCATGGGATGATCACTAAGAAGAGCAGCAGCAGTGGAGTGGATCAAATTGAGCTTAGAGTGTTACAGAGGGCAGAGCTGGAGATGTGACAGAAAACCTATGGAGGATCCCAGAATATCATGTGTGGGATCCCAGACATTGAAACATGAAGTTATAACATTGAAGTTACTTTGGAGACTACAAGTTTTTTGAGATGCCAGAGTCATAGGATATCTGCTAAGGAATTTTGGTAGAGGAGACTGGAACCATGCCAGAAAAAGAAGTTTGTTGCAATTAACATAGATGAAAAGAAGTTGGAGATCTGAACATTGCTTTGACATCAGATATGGAGATGGAAAGTTTGAAGTTTGCCCAGCTGGTTTCCTGTCTTGATTTAGGGCTTAAAGTTAAGTGATTGGATAGTCCTCAGAGGAGACTTTGAACTTTGGACTTTTAATATTGTTCAGCTTGCTATAGGCTATGATGACTTTGGATATTGAGCTAAATGTACTTTTTTATTATATTATGGCTAGGTATGGCCTCATGTGTTTGAACAAGCCTATAGGGGATATCGAGTGGAATGTGATGGGTTATATATATGCTTGACCCAGGCAATGGGACTTTTAGGCCCTGTTGGAGTAGTTATGTCCCTTTTTTTT